>APFE030650884.1:0-16532 GCA_000404065.3 Pinus taeda
ACTAAATCATAAAAAAAACAAAATATAAATAACCTATAGCAACAACTAAATCATCCAAAAAAAATATAAAATTGAAGACACTAAATGAAAACAAAATATAATATTTAAAACGTACAGTCACGGATGTAAGGCAGTTTTTGTCCACGGAAAATTTCAGCGAAGAAAGCTACGGATTGACTTACATGACTTCGGTGAAAAGAGCAGAGCCGATTGACAAAACTGCCGATTGACTTACATGACTTCGGTGAAAGGAGGCAGTGGTCAATGCCGACCGTATAATCCACTTTATCGGCGCCAACGGAAATTTGAATCGGTGGCACCCGCACATAGAATTAGTGATTTCAACCAGCTCTAAAAGTCTCATATATATCATGGTGGGGCTTGTTGGTGTCGTGTTGCTGTTCAGTTCACAAGCTTAAATCTAGTCTTACCCGTGAGCTGTGCTGGAGGCGGTGCAATTGCACCTGAAATTATATTGACAGCGATGGGATAGACCCGTATCACGCTAATACGAAGCAGCGAATTACCGATTTCACTGGTCTAAAAAAAACCCTTATACATATCACCCATTAAAGTCAGGAAGGGCTGATGCGGTTAAAAAAAAATTTTTTTTCCCAACATGAAGTCTGGATGATGAGTATAATAGTGGGCAACAAAACTCACCAGATTCATGAATTTATTTATTATGCCAGGTACATAACTCACTCTCTCCTCATTACAAAGCTGGTATGTATCAGGCCCCACAATTTATGTATACTCTTTTTTGGATGTTTCTCTATTTTCAAGTCATGCTTATCTGCTGACGCTTCATTTTTGTTTTCTTTTGATTCTGAATATATTGATGAGGTATATAATAAAGGGCTATGTTTAGATCTCCCTCTATTATGGTTTGTTAGTCTATTCGGTATGTTTTTGTAAATACCAAAATAGTCTCATGATGTACTGTATGTATCTCATAAAAGAATTAATAGAAATATAGCTTTTTTCGTGCGGAAAAAAAAAGGATAGGGATGTTAACGGAATATACGGGAGAGCACGTGAAACAAAGTTCCTCACGAACAAAAATGAAAAAGATATTAAATTATAATGATTACGATATTATTATCTTTTAACTTGTCTTTCACATAACACTACCAATTATTTGTTATTGCTTCCAGCGTTGAATGTCAAATCTTAACCAGCTTTAAAAGTCTCATGTATATTATCCATATGGGTGTGGTTGGTTAGTTTTCGGGTTTCTATGCAGGTTACAAGTTTAAACCTATGAGTGAGTGTGGTTTGTTTGTCTCAGTATTTTTGCAAATACAGGTTACAAGTTCAAATTTATGAGTGTGGTTTGTTAGTCTCCGTAATTCTGTGTAGGTTGCAACTTCAAACCATGTGTGCTTGGGAACAATGCAATTACACTATAAATTATTATGGCAGCAGTGGGGAATGCACGCTTATTACATTAGTATTACAGATTCGACCAAAAGAAAACCTCAGATATATCACCCTTTAACGTCACGAAGAAATAAGGATGTAAAAGAATATACCGGAGAGCACGTGAAACAAAGTTCCTCGCGAACAAAAATGAAAAACATATTAAATTATAATGATTACGATATTATTATTTTTTAACTTCTCATAAATTATATAATACCTCATTCTCTTTTTAATTAGAGACGAATCCCCTATAATGGATTTTCTATTCATTTCATATTACCATAAGTTAGGCATTCTATTTTTAGTTTACACATCATCTCAATAGATAAATTATTGATGGAAATATAAAGAGTTATGGACAAAATATTATTGATGGAAATATAAAGAGTTATGGACAAATTATGATAAAAGCCTTTAATATTATCCATGCTTAATATGAACTGTAATTCATTATTTATTCATCTCAAGAAAGATAATTTTTTATCCTTGGTGAATATTAAGTGTTTTTAAATATCTCAATTCTTTTGAACTGTAATTCATTATTTATTCATGTCAAGAAAGATAATTTTTTATCCTTGGTGAATATTAAGTGTCTTTAAATATCTCAATTCTTTTTAATAAAAAAATTATTCATAGTAAATTTTTAAAATAGTTCTCAAACAAGTTCTCAATTCTATGATTAATCATTAAATGTTATATCACAATCTTTTTATATAAAAATTATTCATAATAAAGTTTAAAATAATTAGACTCTTAGGATTAAAATCAAATAAATAATTATTTAGATGTCAAATGATATATCAATTAATATAATATTTGATATTAAATAATTATACAACTATATCGATGAATGCCGCCATATTAACAAACCAACATTTCTCTTAGAAAATTAGAAATGAAAAACATGCACTATTCTAGGACGATTTCTAGCAACTATCTCCCAAATTAAATACTCAAGTTTGTCTACAAGACCATGAAACACTATGTAGGAAAAAAATTGTATTCTTGTTGATATCTTTGAATGAACACGCCCCAATGCAAACCTTGGTGAATATGGATTAATTAGGAGGACTATCCCTACTCTTTACTACACTCACCTGAATTATGTCTAACAAAGAGAAAACAACAACTTAAATGAATCTAATAAGATTAGGTGGGGATATAGGGCGAAAGGTACATATATGGTTAACGAAGCTTATTATCTAGATGATTGGCACTTAAATATTTAGAAATAGGTAATATGGAAAAAAATTTGGCATAAACATCTTTAGCCAAAAGTTTCCCTCTTCCTTTGGCTTCTTGTAGGCAAAAAAAAATATTTTGTGGCACAACTTTATCTGACATGGATTTGAGGGTCCTTTCGTTTATCATCTATATCATTAGATCATCATTTTAATTCATGCCCTTTCTCATATTCTTCCTCGATGTGTGGCTCCCTCCTCAGTGAAAGAACAAATAGGGACTACAATGACATTTCTAACACAGTCTCCAATTTGGGATTCAATACCTTCCTCAATCTTAGTACCAATTGTGCTTGGAATATTCTCCCAAGATTCCTTTTGTGGGAAATTTGGAAGAAGCGTAATGGGTGCATCTTAAGTTAATTTGACGGAACAACTTTATTTGGGGAAAAATATTGTCTTATATCCATGAAACTATTCTCCTTGTGCTCTATTTAGCTAAAACTTGGAAGTGTCGGCCAATGTCTTCCCCACCATAAAGCTTCCTCAAATTTAATTTTAGAGGTGCCTCCAAAGATAATTTTGGGAGAACTAGCTTTGGACGCAGACTCAGAAATGTCAAATATCTAATATTCATTTTTTTGTTGGTTCTCTAGGTAACTCCAAGAAAAACACATCTTAACTTTTCATGTTAGAAATTGGGCTCTAGGTCACCACAGAACAATTCCTCTCTAGAATTATTTTGGAAGGAGACTGAACTTTTTATTAATATGATTAAGAAAATCATCAATGGCACCAACCCTATCAAAGTCTTTTCTACTTGACACATGGAAATCTTCCTTTTCCAAAAGTCCCCAAGAAATTTCGATCATTATCATGTCCCATGTGCATAGAAGAGGAAAGAAAACAGGAAAACATCTAGAAAATGTAGTTTTTTTGTGGTCTAGAAATCCTCTCTCATCCACCTAGGACACTCTTAATGACACAATATTTAAAGAAGAATTTGCTATCTTGTCTTAGGAAAACATTTCATTCTCGGATGGGTTGAGAAGCAAGCATACATGAGAAAGAGGGATGGGGCTACCATCACTCCACACAATAATTGGAGGAGACGTGTTATGCCTCCCCCCTCTCATCATATCAGTACTAGCCACAATGTGGTGATTTAATTCCATTAATGGTCATGAATACACATGGAAATCAAAAAGCCCCATTAACTCATCAATGTTGCAACAAGTCTAGGAGTGATTATTCCATAATGATTTCAATTATTTCTCTGCTCCTTGACATGATTAATTTTATCCTCTTCTTCTCACTAGTTCCTGGTAACATGAACACACCCCCCCTCCCCCCCCCACCATTATTACATTAGTTGGTCCTCAAACCATTGATAGAAACTATTTCCATCTACTGTTCAACTTGTCTTTTTGGCTTCCTTCATGAGCTTCAAGGTGATGGGTTGGGGAACAACCCACTTCCGTCACCCCTTATCCTATTATAATATCATTCCTAACCTCCCAATTCCTACAATCATGTTTTCTTGGTCATTTGTGGTGCTTTCGAATCCATTTATGGTTCATGAACAATTTTGTGTTCGTAGAGGATGTAGTGGAGAAGGTGTTATGGATAATTAATTGGCATAATACTAGGCTGAATCCTCATCTCTCGAAATTCTTTAGAGTAGACTCCTAACATCCAACATGAGCTACACGAAGTTGAAGGTGAAACAATTTGGTAAAATAACACTTAATCCCACTCTGATATTGTTACAAATATTGTGTGTTTGGTAATTGACACAAGGCATACTCGTGGTTGAAAAAATTATTGTCTTTGTACTGTAGACTTATCCTAGCATATCAAGCTTATATGGGAAATGATTCACTCAACATAAATGGCTCAAAATATTAAATTATTGTGATCCTAAATGAAATGAAATTGTTTATATAAACCAAAATTTCAGATTGGTCAAAGGTAAAGACATCCCTATTAAAGTAGAGCCCTCGAAATCTTTGGAATCTCTAATGTCTTAAGATATTTTAGCTTCTTTATTCTTAATTATAGTTTACTCCAATTCACCATAGTAAAAAGAAAAACAATAATTAATTAAAGTATATTTTACTTCACAATATAAACAATTTCAATCTTAATTTACTTAACCTATAGTGATGTTGGGAGACTTTTCTTTTTAAATTTTTTATTTCTCACCGTTCAAAGTCTAAACGTTTGATACGCTATATTAACTTAATTTCCTCATAAAAAATAGGTAACATACATAATATCTCAATAAACATAATATTTAAAAAATCAATATAATTAATTTAAAAAAAATATATTTATATGGCATATCTCAATGGAATATTATTTTTCAAATAAATTCCAGTTCTAAACAAAATGATAAAAAGGGTTAATTCCTTTCCTTAATAAATTGATGAAAATTTGGAGGATAATTACACCTTAATTTGGTACAATGAGTATTTGTTTTACTCAAATGATAAAAAAATGTTACGAACACAAGCAGTTGGAAAAAGAAAAACTCATAAAATTGGTTTAGTTCTTTGTATCAATTTCCATATAAGTTTAATTGTGTGCTGGTGGGAAATCTTGATGAGAGAGAATGCAAATGTCATCCCACTTAATATTCCGATGCTATCTAATGAACTGTCATATTGTGTGATGCACGGGAACTTAATCCATAAAGGCTTTGATACTAACTTTTTTGCACCCTGTAGATCTTAATATCAAATGTATATCATTGTTTAACATATTTGAAGTTTAAACATAAATTTTTAAAAATATCCCAGAACTGAAAAAGGAATAACCTCAACCGGTGGGTTTAGTGTTTTCGAACTATCAATGACAATCAAGTCACGGAAAACAGATTAATAATTTCTGCCTTGAGAAACACTAAGAAGTACTTATAAAATCTCTTCTAAATTCTAAATAGGAAAGAGACGAAACCTAAGTCTTAATGTGATGTAGATATAATATTGTTTTTTAACCATGATCTAAGATTAAAGGTAATAGCTGTTATTATAACAATAAAAGCATATTTAGTCATTTAAATAATTTAAGAGTATAAGAGTTTAAAATTTGTTATTGTACCACCAAAATATATTTAACAGTTTATAAGTTATATATACATATATATGAAGAATTAAGACTTTAGGACCATAGAGGAATCTAATCTTTGAGATGTTGAGAAGCTTGAACCTTATCACAACCAACCAAAAACTATATCTCTTTAACTTTTAAAACCAAATAAATAAAATAATATGACATTATACCAACCATTAAATTATTAAAAAAAAACAAAATATAAATAACTTGACATTATACCAACCACTAAATCATTAAAAAAACAAAATATAAATAACTTGACATTATACCAACCACTAACTCATCCAAAAAAAATATATACATAATAGAATTATACCCACCACTAAATCATCAAAAAATATATATATATAAAATTGAAAACATTAAGAGAAAACAAAATATAATATTTAAAACGTTAAGACTCACGCATGTAAGGCAGTTTTTGTCCACGGAAAATTCGACTGACAAAGCTACGGATTGACTTACATGACTTCGGTGAAAAGAGGCAGAGCCTCAGTACGTCAATGCCGGACAATATAATCTCAGTTTATCGGTGCACATAAAATTAGTGATTTCAACCAGGTTTAAAAGTCTCATATATATATATATCAGGGTGGGGCTTCTTGGTGTCGTATTGCTGTTCAGTTTACAAGCTTAAATCTAGTCTTACCCGTGAGCTGTGCTGGATGCCGTGCAATTGCACCTGAAATTATATTGACAGCGATGGGATAGACCAGTATCACGCTAATACGAGCCACCGAATTACCGATTTCACCGGTAATTTTTTTTTTTTTTTATTATTGCTTCCAGCGTTGAATGTTAACAACCATGAAATTTACATTTCCACAGACGACGTCATAACAATGTCCTTTTGCTCATATTTTTAAATTCAATAACAATGTCCTTTCTTCAATTCTTTTAATTCAATACCATATAAAATTGAGATGTTGTCAAAAATAAATAAAAGTCAGAACACAAATTTAAATGAAAACGATAATTTTTTTTCCAAATATGCGTTTCATCTAATCACGGTAATGTCTGGTCAAATTATGAAATATTTCCAGCGTATGCGGCCGTCAGAAAATATAGAGTTATGGATCACATTCATCATACTTTGTCATCGTCGTGATAAGGATAAGCACTTCAATATCCTGTCGCCAATAATTCGCGGAGCTAGTTTGCATTATTTGACATTGGCTCCTGTCCATCCTTTGTGATATAAGGAATATTCTGTATTGTTCCAACTGTCAAATGTGCTTTGCTGAGCTATTAGAAATCCATTTTAGGCTAACGTCATCATTTAATTGAGGAGGGCGACGACCCATAACTACGCAGTAGTCTATAAGCGACTTTTTGAAAGTCTTTCTGGGGAATTTTTCCGGGTCAAAATCCGGCAGTAATTCATTGTGAATCCAAGTTTGATATGCTAGTTTTCTGCACAATCAAAGCTTCCCAGGGGTTTTTCAGGCGCTGAATCAAATACTGCAGTGAAAAACCATTTTAACTGCTAAAATCAAGAATTCCTCATTTCTTCGGCCGAATCATCCGCTCACACAGCGAATCTCCAAAAAATCGCATTAAATAGACAACTCCCATAAACTACTACACTCTTATGACCATGTTTGAAGTGGCAGTTCGGCTTCTAACGACGTCACCGTCAACAATAGTAATACCCATTGCTGATCTGCCGGGCTGTTACTCAAGCTAATGACTCACTAATTTCGAAAACATGAAAACCATTTAATTTAATGAAACAATATTTTAATTAATTTAAATTATTTATTTATATGTTGTAAATTTTTTAATTTTAATTATTGAAGTAAAATACAAATTAAATGAGAATAATTTTTAATTTTTAAAAAATTATTTATTTTAATCATAAATTTTATTTTAATTCAACTAAATTTTTAAAATTTAAGAAATATTAAATAAAAAGCGGTAGATATCTTTTGTTTTAAATCGTTGAACTTTTAAATTTTCATTTTTGAACTTTAACATTAACTCTAAATTTTGTGCAACTCAAAAATAAGATATGTATGAGAATTCTAAGAGTCAAAACCAAGTGTTTTTGACATTGAACTTTAAACATTAACTCTAAATTTTGTCACTCAAAATAGGCACATGTATGAGAATTCTAAGAGTCAAAGTCAAGTGTTTTTCACACGAGAAAATTTGTGTATTTAATAAAATAACAATTAAAATCCTATTAATAATTTATTAACAGCGAAAATTTTTTTTATAGAATGTCATAATAAATAAGAATAAACATATGATGGTTTAAATTGTATGAAAGTAATAAAATTTTATCATAAAATTTTATTAAAAAGTTTTTGAAATAATAAAAATATTATGACCTCTCATAATATAATGATTATAAAATTGCTATAAAAGCAATTAGGGATGCACACTTTATAAGAGAAACACCTAGAATTTTTTTATTAAAACAAATAAAGATTTTATAAAAGTATAAAGTAAGAGTAAGTATTGCATAAGTTTGAATCTAAAGAAAATCACTTGATTACTTTGAATTAGAATATTTATCCTAAAAAAATCTATGAATCTCTTAAAGCCATGGACACCATTTTGAATGCCCATAAAGAGGATAATATATTTGCTTTGGAAGACATTCACTTTAGGGTTAATTAGCTTGCTAATGGGGAAAATGGGAAAATTGGAGGCTACAAAGCTAAATTTTTCGAAATGGGAGAACCTATCATCGTCTTGCACATAAAAAAATCTTTAATTTGGTAATGAAGCAAGGTTTCCCCAAGCCTTGGACATAGGGCCTTATTATGTCTATCTTTAAAATTGGGCATTAAATTGTTTCCTCTATTTACAAGAAAATTATGATTAGCCACATTTCAGCCATGTTGTACTTGCTTATTTTAGAAAAAAAGACTATCCTTTGGCTTGAAAACCATGGTAAACAAGCTAAAGGCTAAGCTATATTTAGGAGATATCATTCAACTGTGCACCATCTTCTTACCCTTAGGATAATTACAGAGAAATGCCACACTAATAAAACTAATCTCTTTTATTTTTATTTTTTTACTTTAGAAAATTTTTTGATGTCGTTCCTAGAAAAGATCTATGGGAGGGGCTAGAAGAGGTATGGTTCCTCTCGAGTTGAGGGTTGTTATGACAAGGTTGTATGAGAATGTTATTTCCAAACTTAGGACGACTATGCATTAAGGATTGAAAGAAATTGAATGCAATGTCAAAGCCAATCAACGATCCCTTATCCCCTACCATTTTTTGTATATGCATTGATAAGTTATAAGAGTTTTTGGAGGACATAGGTTGTGTTGGGCTAACTCTCACTAGTATGGTCACAACTCTTCTCCTTTATGATAATGATTTTGTTCTTTTGGCAAGGAGTCATTACAATTTTACCAAGGAACTCAAAATCCTCCAAGATTTCCATTTGATGATAAGTATGAGTGTTAATACCAATAACCTTCATACAAATATCTAGGAATCAACACCTATCATAAACTAGATTGGAATAAAAACATTTTAAAAATGATAAATAGAGGTTGGAAAGTTTAGTATGAGTTTGAAGACAATTGTAAGTCACTAGATATTTGGATTTGGAATTAAAAAAGCTTCTCTTTGTGACTTTCATCACTCCTATTATTTTATATGGATGTGATATGCCATATTGTAGTATATCCAAAAAGTCATGGAGGAAGATTAAACAAATCAAAAAGTTGTTTATGATCCACAACCTCAAGATTAAAAGAAACAGTCCCTACTCTATCATCCTAATTAAAGAAAGTCTTCCCTCCCATTGAAAGAATAAATATGAATATGTATCTTATGTATACGAAGTTATACAAAATGGATGCTAAGAGGTTTCCTAAAATTGATTATAACTCTAGCCAAAACGCTCATATTTACCTAAAATGAGGGTGTCGTATCTTTGCTAGACTATTGGGGAATAAAGGAGGGGATTCTTTTACAAAAATTGAATATTATTAAGAATATTATTGTTTCCAAATTTAAGGAGAAGTTGTGGGGCAATAAAGAGCTAGAGAGAAAAAGAAAACTAAGATATTACAAGGAAGTGATCAACCCACTCTTGAAAACCAAAATGATCTTACTATCTTGACTAGTTATAAGAAGCAAAAGAACATTTCTAAGATAAGAACTAATTTTCATGTGCTTCACAGTGAAATTGGGCATTGGTCAGTTCCAAAAATTCCATGGGGTGAAAGATCTTTCAACTTGTGCGATCCTAAGAGGATTGAATATGGAAAGTACTTTCTCAATAGATTTCTCTTAAATTGTCCATCTTATACTCACATTTCATCTAATTTTTAAAATTTTTGTCATATCATTTGAAAATACTTCTTTCAGAGATGTTAAAGAATTATGAATAATTTTTAATAGGATAAACCTTATATATCTTAAAAGACATTCATCGTCATTATCATATAAGTTTTACCCAATGGTCTTTTTTCTTCATCATACACAACTTTAAATAAATAAATAAATAAATATTCAAGAATTAATTTATTATACAAATTTAGCTAATACTAATTACTATTAAAAAGTATGAGATACAAAAAAAGTAACATATAGAGGAATGAGCTACTGGGTAGTAGTAGACTCCAAATGCTAGTAGTATAAACTCTAGATGTGTGCATATGCCCCTTCCATACAAACCAGTGAACATTTCATTGGCCATAATAGTTCATATCTCTAAACATATAATACTTCATTTACATGGTCATAGCTAGAGCTGCCCATTAATCCATAGTATTATAAAAAAATCTAAATAATAAAATGAAAACAAATCTCTATAACTGAAAATCTTCTTAATATTTTTCTTATCTTCTTAATATTTTTTTAAATGTATAAAATTTTAGTTATATATTAATTAGTTTTATAATTAAAAAAAATATATAATTTAATTTATTTTTATAATAATTATTGTTATAGGTTTATTGAAGATATAATAGATTAAACCAATCACTTATTATGTTATTGATAGTCCTTTTAGAAAATCTTCTTCAACTCGAAATGGCCAGAGACGCGGCAATAATATTTCTAAACCTTAGGAGTCGTACTGTAATTTAATAAATAAACTATTTTAGAACCAAAAAACTCATATGTCTCCAGGAGAGATATCCTCTCCTTCACTAGTTATAGGATCCAGGGCAGGTTTTGAGAGTCCGCCAGAGAGCTTATAGGTCAAGGCCGAATAATATAATTTCACTTTAGCGGCTGCAGGTGAAATTTAGTTCGGTGGCACCTTAACCTAAAATTAATCATCACAGCTTTAAAAGCCTTGTATGTATTAAATAATCATCCTTCAACGTCACGTAGAAATAGGGATGTCACCTATGATACCGAAAGCACGCGAAAGAAAGTTACACATGAAAAAAAATGAAAAATATATTCAATTATAATGGTTACTCTATTATTATTTTTTAAACTTTTCATTTCCATTATACACTATAAAATATTTGGTATGGCTTCCCCCGTTTAATGTCAAAGCATAACAACCGCGAAGTTTACATGTATATAAGAAGACGTCGTAACAAAGTCCTTTGTTCTCTCGCTTTTTCATTCAATAGAATACAAATTGAGATGTTGTCAAAGATCAAAATTGTCAACGCAAATTTAAATAAAAATAATTCTCTTCAATATGCCTTACAAGCAGAATTTTCATATAATCACGATAACTTATAGTCAAAACGAGTTATATTACTGTAAATTGTATAGCACTCGGCAGTAAAAGAAATATGAAAGTTATGGATCACTTTCATAAGAGTATAAGCACTTCAATATCAGTCTGCAGTAATTTCTTGAGCTAGTTTGCATTATTTGACATGGCTGGTTATACTTCATAGGGTATTTTTATGGGTATTTTATGTTGATTGCAGATTAGAGTAATATTTTGAAATTTAAAAATTAAGCAATTAACACATTTTTTGATAATCTGATTTCAGAATATTTGTATAATATGTAATCAACTTAAGTTCAGCAATACCTCATCATTTCATTTCATTTAATTGTAAATCCCTGCTAAGCCTTTGGTTCATTGCTTTCCCATAAGTTCAACTTGCCTTTATCCAACATTAAACAAAGAAAATGCTTTAGAATGACAAATTCATTCATGACATGAAGCAGGGAAACAAGTGTCACTTTCTATGAAATCATTTATGTTGGAAAGGAGGAGGAGACAAAGCATGAATTCACACATAAAACACTAGCTGCTGCTCTTTTATTGATTACACAAAACATGATACTTACAATGAACTCGGTGAAGGGTATTTATCATTTTCCACCTAGCTACTTGACTAAAATATCTTGACATGCAACCACATGCAGCCACACATTAAAAGTAGTCCATCACTTAAACTTGACTTGACTCAACACTCAAACACTCAATCCTGACTCTCTATGTTTAGCCAACTCCTCATGCATGAGTAATTATCTTATTTTAACACTCCCCCTTAATTACGACTGCTAAACTAAGACATTACTCATGACAATTCAAACATGCTTGCTCGTTTATGTCTCAGCTAGGCTTACAACACCCAAGTTTCTTCTATGAAACTCAAACACATGTTGTGCTAATGACTTAGTAAATATATTAGCCAATTGGTCACTAGATTTACAAGGCTTCAAGTGAACTTCTCCATTCCCCACAAGCTTTCTAATAAAGTGATATCTAGTATCAATATGCTTGCTCTTTTGATGAAACACATTATTGTTGGATAGTGCAATCACTGAGGTGTTGTCACAATAAATTGTTGTTGATCCTTGTTGTTTCTACTTGAGTCCATCAAATACTCTTCTTAACCACACTCCTTGACATGCTGTTGATGTTGCTGCTACATATTCTTCTTCTGCTAAGGAAAGTGTCATAATGGGTTGCTTCTTAGATGCCCATGAAATCACACCTAAACCAATGTGGAACACAACCATAAGTTCTCTTCCTATCATCTAAACTTCTTGCAAAATCACTATCTATATATCCAATCAAATCCTTCTTTTCTATGCTTGCATACATTATGCCACAATCTCTAGTTCCTCCTATGTATCTCAAGATTCTTTTTCCTGCACTCCAATGTGTGTCTTTTGGAGTCTCCATAAATATGGAAATCAAACTCACTCCTTGCATGATATCTGTACTTGTAGCTATGAGATACATGAGGCTACCAAACAATCTTTTGAATAGAGTTGGATTGACATATGATCCTACATCATGCTTGCTTAACTTTGTACCTGTTGCAACTGGTGTAGGGACAGGTTTTCAATTTTCTATCCTGAATCTTTTCAATAAATCTTTGGCATATTTATTTTCACACATAAAAATTCATTTTCAGATTGCTCAACATTTATGCCAAGAAAATATTTCATGAGACCAAGATCTGTCATCTCAAATTCTTTCATCATGGATGCTTTAAAATCATCTATCTCAAAATCGATTATAAAAATCATGTCACAAACATATAAGAAAAGAATCAGAAACTTTCCATGTTCATTTACCTTTGTGTACAACGTAGGTTCAATGTTTCTTCTACAAAATCCATTCGTAATCATGTAGCTGTTGATTCTGCTATACCAAGCTTTAGGTGCTTTCTTTAGTCCATAGAGCGCTTTCTTCAACTTCTAAATTTTCTCTTCATTACTCTCAACTTCATATCGTGGAGGTTGTTGCACATAAATTTCTTCTTCCAGAATTCCATTCAAGAAGGTTGATTTCACATCCATCTGATATACTTCCCACTTCTTCTGAGTTGTTGTGGCGAGAAAAGCCCATACAATATCCAAATCTGGCTACCGGAGCAAATGTTTCTCTAAAATCTATTCCCGGTTGCTGCGAGAATTCTTTTGCTACAAGTCTAGCTTTAAATCTGTCAATTCACCTTTCTCATTCAACTTTCTCTTTTACATCCACTTCACACCAATGAAATTTTTGTCCTTTGGTAAATCAACCAAATCCCATGTATCATTCTTTTCAATAAATTCAATTTCTTCATCCATGGCTTGCACTCCATTTTCATCTCTGATTTCTTCTTCAAACAAAGAAGGTTGGAATAACAACAATGAAAAATTTGAACTAACATCCAAATCATCATAAATATATTTCAAACTTCTCATATTTCTCTTACCATTGCTTGATTCATCACTCGGTTAATTGCTGGAAGAATCTTGATCTGTTGATTGGCTTAAAGATCCATGCTGCTATGAAAATCTTGGCATCCTTATTGGTGTGTCTCTATTTGGTGTCTTCACCTATGATTCTTACTATTCCTTTTATGCTACATCATCTTCTTCGATCAGTGGCACTTGTGCATCAACGGTTTTTTCCACAGTTCCATTCCATGACTCTTGTTCTTGAACACAACATATCTGCTAATTATGGTCTTCTTTGTGACAGGGTTATGCAATTTGTAAGCTCTTGATTGCTCACTATAACGAGTGAATATGCATTTTTCGCTTTTATCATCCAATTTTCCTCTTCGCTCCTTAGGCACATGTGCATAAGCTACACACCTAAATACTCTGCGATGAGATACGTTGCAATACATACCTGACGATGCTTGTTCTGGTACTCTGTTCATCACACTCTTTTTACGAGATATGTATCAAATAAGTAGCACATTCAACTGCTTCTTCCCAATACTAATTAGACAAGTTTCTACCTTTCAACATGCTTCTTACCATGTTCATAATTGTTCTATTCTTTCTCTCTACTATATCATTTTGCTGTGGTGTGTAACACTTGGTTGTAAATTGTCTTCTGATTTCATGTTCTTTGCAGTAATCATGGAATGCCTTTGAGTCATATTCTCCATCACGATCTAACCTCTATACCTTGATCTATCGATCACATTGGTTCTCTATTAAACGCTTTGAATTCTTTGAACTTTGTAAAAGTTTCAGACTTCTGCTTCAAGAAGTAAACCGAAGTCTTTCTTCTATAGTCATTAATGAAATTGAGGAAGTAACAACTTCCACCAATCGAATTTGTCCTCATAGGTCCACAGAAGTCTGTATGCACTAGCTCAAGAGGTTGCTTCTATATGCAACTCCATTTGGAAAACTTTCACAGTCTTTCTTTCCCAAGATGCAACACTCACAAGTACTAGCAGGTTCTTTGATGGGAGGTAATCCTCTAACCATTTGTTTCTACTGCAACAATCTTAAACCAAAAAAGTGCAAGTTTCCAAATCGAGAGTGCCATAACCAATAATCATCAGAACATGCAACTGTAAAAAAACTCACCTGAACACTGTAATTCATAATTAGAGGAAATAGTATGTTCCTCGTCATTTGCACATTGTCTATAAGCTGCTTGCTTGGGGGCTTGTCATATATAACACATTCTTGACCTTGAAAGATAACTCTGTATCCTTTTTGTGTCAATTGACCAACACTTAAACAATTATGTTTCAGACTAGGAACATAATATACCTCTGATATTGTCTTCAGTTGTCCATGCTTGATCAGAATGTTGACCACTGCTTTGCCATCTACTTCCACAGTCTTGTCAGTTCCCAACTTTACCTTTGTTTTAATAGATTGATCAAAATTGGCAACCAAATTCTTGTTGCCTGTCATGTGGTTACTGTAACCGCTGTTTAATAGCCACACACTATCAGAAGGTTCATGTATAGTATGGAAAGCTAGGAAATGGAGTTATTACTCTATGTAGTGACATTAGCCCTCTAGTTCCCTTGATCAATTGTCTTCTTCCTGTAATCATGAGAATAGTCACCAAATTTATTGCAACAATAACATCTCACCTTTGATTTGTCAACTCTTTGATTATTGTTGAAGCTTCTATAGTTGGTTCCATTTTCATGTTCATGTTCTTCTTGGCCATCTCTCTGACCAACATATCTTCCGCTTCATCCTCTGCCTCTCAATCTACTTTTGCCTCGACCTCTGTCTCTTGAAATAGAAGCTTGACTTTTGAAGGAGGTCTCTAAAGTGGAATCCTTATTTATGTCTATCCTTGCCTCATGTGATAGAAGTAATCCCATTAACTCATCAACTGTGAATGATGCCAAACCTTTGGCTTTTTCCATGGCTACAACCACAACATTAAATTTGGTGGACAAAGATCTGAGGATCTTCTCAACCACTGTTTGATCTCTAATGTCTTCACCATAAATATTTAACTGATTTACGATAATTATGACCCGATTCATGAAAGAATTGATGTCCTATGTCTCCTTCATCTACAGACTTTCAAAATCTCTCTTAGTATTATGCAACTTAACAATATTGACTTTGGCCATACCTATATAGTTTGTTGCCAAAGTATCCCATGCTACTTTTGCTGAAGACGTGATCATAATATTTTCGAACACTGCTCAGTCTACTCCCTGTTGGATAAGCTGCAACGCTTGTGCATTCTTATTCTTGTCTTTCTTCCATTGTTCCCTCTGTATTACTGAGCGCGTGTTCTATTGCTTCATTCTTAGGTCCTGGAAACTCAAACTCGACATAATCTCAAACATCATGTGCCTGCAACGTGGTCATCATCTTAATGGCTCACAAATCATAATCCTTCTGTGTAAACGGTGGGAACTCGGGCTAGAAATTTGAAAAAGCCATCTTTCTCTAAATATTTCTTTTTAGAAACCTTAAATTTCTCTTTTTTTTTAAACTTTGTAAAACTATTTTTTTTTTTAAAAATCAATAAAACCCCAATCGTTTCAACAAACTTAACAACCTTATATTACCACGTGACTTGGCTGTGTGAATTTTCTCTTGCTCTTCAATTTTTTTCGAAAAATGTTCTCCTGCCTTGACTTTTACTTACATTGACTTTTCTTCAACGTACGAATTGCAATCCAAAGA
>APFE030650885.1:0-12702 GCA_000404065.3 Pinus taeda
CAATTTAAGGATCGAGTCAAGAGAACCCATTAAGGAGTTCAACTCCAGATTCAACAAACTCTTGAACAAAATCCCCACTGATGATAAGCCAAGTGAACAAGTTAGAAGAGAATGGTATATCACTACTTTGCCTTCGAACATAGCCATATTTGTCGATAGGGCTAAACAGCCTACATTGGCCGAAAACATGAAGGAAGCACTCGCTGTGGAAAAAAGTCATCCATGCTGGGTATTACTGGCCCACTCTGTTTAGAGATGCTCATGAATATGTGAGGAAATGTCGAAATTGTCAAAATTCAAGTGGAAGACAAAATAAATCAGCCTTCCCTCTGCAACCAGTCAACATTGAACAACCATTTGAGCAATGGGGATTGGACATTATCAGAGAAATTACTCCTAATTATTCCAAACAGCATAAGTATATCCTTACTGCTATTGATTACTTTACCAAGTGGGTTGAAGCGATTCCGTTAAAGACAACAAACTCTGAAGCCATTATTGAATTCGTAGATCAATTCATCATTACCAGGTTTGGTGTCCCGAATGCTCTTGTTTTTGATAATGCATCTTACTTTTCAGGCAATGCTATGTTTGATTTCGCAATCAAAAGAGGGTTCAAACTCAAATATTCTTCTAACTATTATCCTCAGGGCAATGGTTTGGCTGAATCTACAAACAAAAACCTTATGAAAATTATCAAGCGAACTATCGAACAGAATCATAAGAATTGGCACAAATCTTTAATATTTGCATTATGGGCTGACAGGATAACTCAAAAAGATTCTATAGGTTCCTCCCCATTTAAACTTGTTTATGGAAAAGAAGATGTATTACCAACAAATATCATTCTTCCTTCTCTAGCCTTAGTTCAATTTATTGAAGAAAATCCTTCTTCTTCTTTGCATCTTAGACATGACCAAATCCTAAAATTGGAAGAAGAAAGAGAAAAAGCCAAAATTATTCATGCTAAACATCAGCAGATCATCAAGTCATCATTTGATTCAATTTCATCTGGTTCTAAACAATTCCAAGTCGGTGATTTAGTCCTGAAATGGGACAAAGCCCATGAAGATAAAGGAAAACACACCAATTCCAAGAAAGATGTGGCATTGGACCCGTTGGTCAGATCCTGTGAAAAAGATAAGGCCATTCAACCTTCATGCTACAAGATTTATCGATGGGTTGAGAGTTCTCTCCCTGTTAATGATCTATCTTAAAGAAATTTTCTCAACTGAGGAGTAACCCCTTCTCCTTTTAATAACAATTTTTATAGTTTGTAGCTAACATTAGAAAATTAAACAACTGTAGTATTTTCTATTTGACCTTTGCTGTATTCAAGATGTTTCTTCAAAACAAGCAACGCAGATATTAAGCTTCTTAAATAAATAGAAGTCTTAAACAAAAGGAATGACACCGCCGTCACAGCGCAAGGTATCGCTCATGCATCGAGCAGTCATGTCAGATTCTAGGAAATTAGTTATAATTGCATTCTGAAACTACACTACAATCCTAGTGAACCCCTCTTGAAGTTTATAAATCTTGTAAATCTTTTTAGATTTTTCAAATTGGTTACAAAATGGTTATCAATATTAAAATAGGAGCCAATCCAAACTCAACATCTCCAACGCTTACCTTGTCATCCATCCTATCTTAAGAAGGAAATTGTCTATCCCATTTACCCAAGTTCATGATTATTCAGGGTGTAATTCCAAGAATACTGGATATAAAAGTTAAGAGGTCTTATTACAAGCCTGCTTACCATGTTCATAGGATAATAGTTTAGCCGACATTACCAATACTGCATACCAAAACAAGGTAATGGCTTCAATTGTAAGACAAGGGGTCTCATCACGAGCCAGCTTGTTTGGTTAGATTACTACCAGTGAATGGCATTTTCACTTAACTGGCCACCACACCAGGGCAATGAATTTTTATCTTACAAAATTGTAGAAAAAGAAAAGAAATACAAAATGTGAAAAAACATATTTTGAATTCATTCTGTTAATCGTGCTTTGAAGTGAATGGGACAATAGACAATGATATGGTTTAAAGGTATCCCTGTCGAAACTATGGATGTTTGCTGGCAGCAGGGGCTCTACCTGTGACAAAGGAGTTAATTTTACTAGCTGATTTGGAAAATTTCTCTGTTTTATCAATACCAACCAACAAACACCAATTTAAAATCTAGAATGTCTCTATTTTTAACAAAAGAGGAAATTAGCAAATAAAGTTTTGTTTTGTCTAGAGTGCAACTATACCTAGTTATATTAGAATTTTTCCCCTTTTGAATAAAATTTCTATTTTGAAAAAGTTTAATTGTTTCTATACTTTTCAGAGATAACTGTTTCTCCCAGCGAATCGCCAATTGTTGTGCCATACAACAACCCCCCATTTCATATCATTACTATTCCAAAAATATAATGTGAAATGGGTCCCTTTTAATTTTTGTTTTAAATTGGTATCAATTTAAAGTTCTATTTCAAAAAGGCCCGAATAAAAGAAAACATCATTAAAAGGCCTTTTCAATAAAACCAATCAGAAAACCCCAACGTAAAACGATTTATCTTTATCATTGCGATAAAGCGATCGCAAGATCGCATATCGCAATGACAAATAGAGCACAACTTAAGGGACATCTTGATTTTCGCCAATGCGAAATTGCTATCGGATATCGGCAAAGCATAAAGTAACACAATTAACAACCCTTGCTCCGATGCGATGCGAAATCGGCAGTCGGCAGTCGGCAATCGGCGATAATACTTAAAGTGCAAATAAGCTCCCCCTCGCCCGATGTGATGCGATATCGCTATCGGCGATCGACGACTCACCATGCCCTCATTCTAAACAGCCCTTCTCTCTATTCCCGACACGATGCGATATCGCTATCAGCGATCGGGGATTCCAAACAAAACCAAAGCAATAACTTAGGATTTCCCCGATGCCCGATTGTGAAAAGGGTAAAAAGCACAGTTTTCAAAGTAAAAGTCATAAAGGCAGTTTAATATGATTTATTCATAATTAAGGCAATATCCTTTGAAAAGCCTCTCATCCATGTTCAAACTGCCAAATCGCCCAAGGCATGCTTCAAATAAATCATTTGGCCATAAACCGAAACGACTAGTATTAATGAGATTGACAGGCCGTAACGACCATTTAATGAGAACAGCAAGCTTGCGATCTATCCACGGATTTGATCCCAAGGCCACCTTAAGTCAATTGATCGCTATGAATGCATCCAGATATATATACTTCATTCTGTTCAATTTATGTTATTGTTGCTTGTGTTACGCCTATATTTCGCTCTGTGCAGGATTCTTCCACAGAGACAGAATTAAGTGGGATGGGAAAGAAGTCCAAGAAGACTACAATGCCTACTGCTTCGCCAGCTGCAGGGCAAGCTGTTGTTGATTCAAGCGGTAAGAACAAAGGGCTTATATCAGATACGACTTGCTTAGGACTTACCAGGACCACTTGGCAAGGAACATATAATTTGATTGAAGCCGAAGAGCCAAAGGTGACCGGGATAGAAATTTCATGCGATAGTACCAGCAAATCCGAGGCCAATTTAAAAGACTTAGCCAACTCCTTTCTGCACAGAATAGCGGCCCGGGAGAAAATTCTCCCATATACGGATGTGGTAAGGTGGGCAATCCAAGAGCTCCCAATTACCAACAAATTGTTTAGCACTGCGGACGAGAGGATTTTCGGTTCTTTTCAAGCCGAAGATCTAAGGAAAATGTATCACCTACCGGCAGAAGAGAAAAAATATAACGCGGCATTCCTGGAGAAATTTCGAGCAGAGAAAGAGACCGAGTCTGAACCAATTTGAGGCTGGAGACAAAATCGAGCAAAGCACAAGCATGAATCCTCGGGTAAGTACTCAATCGACTCCCTATGTTCTCCTTACTGCTATGCTGGAATTATGTTGTGTAGGCTATGGGGATTGCATGACTCCACCAATTTTACCATAGAAATGGTCCCCTTAATGGAGGCGGCATGTAGTGGCGAAATTATGGATTGGGCGGTTATATTATCCGACAAGTTAGCCAAAGCCATTCTCGATTTCAGGTTTAACTCTCGCGTCACAGAGAGGTTCATTCCACCATTTTATTACAACACCTATGTGATGGATGTATTATGTTTTAATTCTAAGTTTCCTGTACTTGGATGGAGGTGTACGTCGCAAGACCCCACACCCATTCACATATATCATCAAAAGTTGTGGAAGACCAATTATAAGCACCATCTTTATCAAATCTGCAACGGTTTTATGTTGCCAATTCATTACTCCATTTTTGATAAGCCTGCCCCGAAGATTTCTGAGCAAGTAGGGGTAGATTTGACCGCAGTAGCAAGTTGGTTTGGGGAGGAGAAATTCACCTACATCAGAGTTTTTGGCAGTCAGGCCAGGCCGCATGTGCTACCACTTTACATCCCCGATAAGTTACTTGCTAGGGAAGTAGCTTATCAAATCAATGCTGATGGGGTTACTCAGACCTTGAAAAGAGCGAAAAAACATGTTTGGCCCTCTTTTCCCTTACGAATTGGAATTTATACCCTGCATGATATCAAACATGTAGAGAAGGAAGTTGGGAAAATGAATTTGCTCACTCTGGCTACTCTGCGAAGCAGGCAGTATGATCCAAGGAAAATCACTTACAATGCGCTCGACCAGGCCAAATTGGCCAAGGTCGAGCACAAAGAAGACAGATTCGAGGATTTGTTTGCATCGGCCGAATCGTTGTATCAAGTTAAGTCACTTGCCAGAAATGTATACAACAATGAAGGGCTAGCTGAATTTAACATAATTAGAGAACAGAGGTTGCAAACTCTGCCTCTAGACCTGTTAGCGGCTGTTCCGACGACGACAAAATCAAGCGAGCCTGAGCAGCGAAGTAATACGCCACCTCCTACTACATCAAAGCAGCAGGAGGAAGTGCATAATCAGAGGCAGGAAGAAACCCAGGAAAATGTGCAGTGACAGGAAGAAACCCAGGCGAAAGCCCAAGAAGAGAGCAACTCTAAAATTAATGATGATACGCTAGTTGATCCGAATTTGCTCCAGCAATGGCAGCAATTAAATTCAATCATCGGCAACCTAGAGTGCTCGAGAGATGATGAGGTTTCGAAAGAAGGCAACACACAGGAAGCGACATCGAAACTGGTTTCGGGCGAAACCAGCGACCTACCCAAATTAAAAGAAACAGAAATAATTCCTAAGATCCATCGGGCGAAATCATTTTGCAAATTGAAGAGATTACCCCTTTGGATATATTTTATAGCCCTAAGCATAAAGCTGTTGTAAGGCGACAGAGGAAAAGGAGAAGGGCTGATCAACCTTCTCTATTCCCTGAATTAACAGTGACAGGCAATGTTGTGTGGAAAGAGGAATTTGACCCCTCCGATGACTTAACCAAGCTATCGCAATACGCTGGAGCATATTCGGTGGAGACCATTGATAAAGCATCGGAGGTGAGCAATTTATTGAAAGCGAAGGATCAAGACATATTTTCACTATAGGCGCAATTATCGGAAGTTCAGCAGAAGGCAGAACAGGCGGAGCAGGAATTGCTAGTACAACAACAGAACAATTATCAGTTGACTAAGCAATTACAAGAGGAGAAACAGAGGATTGACAAGAGTGCAATCCAAAGGCAAAAGGAACTATCGGAAGCATTGGAGCAATTAAGAATATCGACTGAGGGAATGATAAAAGCTAAAGATGAGAAAATCACTCAATTGTCAACTCAAATTGAGCAAATGAAAAGGCTCCCTCAGGTAGATGAATTCAAAGCAGAAGCGCTTCAACTAAATAAGGCATTGATTAATCAGGTTAAGCTCTTGTGTCAGCAAATTACACAGGTAGAACCATTGTGCGAGTTAGTAGCATCCATAAGCGAAAAGGTAGAAAAGGCAAGGACCGATTTGGATCAGGCTGAAGAAACACTGACAAGTTTTCTAGAATGGCAAGATTCCGATCAAGGCCAGGCGACTAATCTACCAAGAATTCTGGAATCGCACAAAGAAATACTATTCATAGAATGGAAATCACAGTTAATGGAGGCAGAAAGAGTGATTTTTAGATGCAAAGCAACCACTGGTAATTTGGTTGAATTAGTAAATAATACGCTTTATTTGTCTAATATGATTTCCCAATGTACTCCAGGCCAATTGACAACGACAAAGATATTGGAGCTGGAGAAAAATGGAAGATTAATCGCGGGGATCA
Source organism: Pinus taeda (assembly GCA_000404065.3). Classification (NCBI taxonomy): domain Eukaryota; kingdom Viridiplantae; phylum Streptophyta; class Pinopsida; order Pinales; family Pinaceae; genus Pinus; species Pinus taeda. Next base: position 6,230 of record APFE030650885.1, read on the forward strand.
ACAGTTTAACATGGGATGCCTATTGGTTCTTCTTAGTGAAGCCATGCAGCCAAAGAGCCACCTTAAAATGCCTTACAGATGCTATCGGCTATATCATACCCGACATTCAGGATGCCACCTTTGCTGCCCAATTCAACTTGCGCCTCAACAGACCACCAGAAGTGGAGCCGATGCTTGCGATAAGCCAGCTCAGGTTTAAAGGCAAACAACCTGAGTCATGATTCACATCACCGACTGCCAGATCACCCCAAGGAGATAGATCACATTTACTGATGCAAATTTAGTAGGATTTTGTTTCATAGATTTTTTTAGCTTAGTAGTATTTATAGACCCTTTCATGCATTTAGAAAGGGTCGTAAAGTTTTGTATATGACTTAAACCCTGAAGTTGCACTATTGTACTTCAGGGATATTCTTTTATGAAACTAGACCAATTATTCTTCTGAGTTTAATGAGGAAAGTTTTTATGCAAATGTGCACTAATGTCTTTGTTTAAAAGCATTTCTGTGTTGAAGGAAGAATTGTGAATAGCGATTGATATCTGGGATTGATTAGCAGCTCACATGGTACTATTATCTGCGTTTGTACTCATTCCTGTTATATGAATTGTTATTTAATCGCTCTTGCTATTATCGCTTATATATATATGTGCTTTTTGCAGCGTCGTTTATGCATCCCACTATTGGTTGTTTATAGCATGATTCTCTTTCAATCATATATATGTATCGATGATATAAATAGTGAATGCAGTAATTCGTATTAATCGCTTCATTTTGACTATTCATATGAAGTAATCTTTGAATGATTGAATATCTCATGTTTATTTTACAGAGTCATCTATATGCCTGTTAGATAGATAAGGATTATTAAACGCTGCATTCTGAATGAATAAGTTGTTCCCGGGATTAGTATTAGTTTCCCTATTTTTGTCAATAGAATAAGCTAGTCGCCTATCATCAAAAGAAAATTATTCATCACCCATCCATCCCTTTTATTAATTATCGGGAAACTGGTCCCATTATCTCCAGTCGAAGCCACCATCCCAAACAGAAAAGGAGCTGTACTAAGGTCCGGACCGGGTGGTTATCCCCCAATGTTGTTGCAGCGATTTTCGAGGCATCAACATTTCTAGCGCTAGAAGGAGGGCCATCTGCTATGAATGGCAAGTAAGCCAACGCCTACAAACCATTCAAAGAGTAATTCACCCTCCACCTCTCCTCGGACATCTCGTTCGCATTCTGAATCTCCAGTATCCAGACGAGACGAAGAAGAATCAACCACTACTGCTCAATTACATCATACTTCAGAACATTTAAGTCCAGAGTCCCCTGAAGTTCAATCCATCATCCAGAAACTTCAAGGCTTCTCAATTTCGCCTCCTAGATTTGAAGTATCACAAGGCAGTCAGACTTCGCAATTTCACTTACCCCCTCACCTTACCAGACTCCAAAGCAAAAATCTAGGTATTGAACCACCTGAGTTTCCTTTAACCGAAAGGAAAAGGATTAAAAAGACCACTGAAGGTTCTGGTAGCGAAACCTTTTCTCCATCATCTTCCATTTCATCATCACCTGTGCGAAGTCAAACACCCACTTCACCACTACATATCATTGTTCACCAAGGGACTTCATCTCAAGCATCAAAATATTTTCAGTCTGTACTTCCACCTCCCCCTCAAGCACCTGGAACACCACAGGCAATCGCTGGTACTCCTAAAATGGCCCAAAGACCATGGAGAAGTCCTGGTGCAGCCACCATGCCTGGGCCTTTACATCCGTTACCCGATTACCTCGAAAAATGGCTATCCAAGTTCAATCCAGATGCTGGAACGTCAACAGAAGAACACATAAATAATTTTATGTTGTCAGTCAATTTGAAGGGAGTGACTAAAGAAGATGTGGTAGTTAGATTGTTTCCCTATACACTACAAGGATCAGCAGGGTCTTGGTATTTTTCCTTTCCCTCTGGATCCATCACAAGTTGGAATATCTTCCAGGAAAATTTCCTCACCAAATACGGCAATGATAGATCCTTGGCTACACTCGTCCATGACCTTTCCAATTTAAGGATCGAGTCAAGAGAACCCATTAAGGAGTTCAACTCCCGATTCAACAAACTATTGAACAAAATCCCCACCGATGATAAGCCAAGTGAACAAGTTAGAAGCGAGTGGTATATCACTGCCTTACCCTCAAACATACACATTTTTGTGGATAGGGCTAAACAGCCTACATTGGTCGAAAACATGAAGGAAGCCCTTGCTGTTGAAAAAAGTGTAATCGCCTTGGAAAAGAAAACTGCCCTGGAAGAACGAAAATCTAAAAAAGTGTCCTTTAAACATGACTTGAAGAAAAAGATCACTAAGGATCCATATGACATGGAAGGCCTTCAAAAAGTCCTTGAAACCATGTCGAACGAAATGGTTGAGATTAAGAAGCAAGTATCAGAGTCCTCAATGAAGAAACCATATAGGAATTTCAAGAAACCCGAGTCCAAGCCTCCAAATGTCATATCATACGCAGATTCAGATCCTGAGGAAGAAGAAGAGGAAGAAACATTTACACCATCCGAAGAAGAAGAAGAGGAAGTAGTTGAATGCCATGGGATGTGGGACTTTATACTCCCTAATTCCGATACTGACGTTGAGCAAGAAGCCTTTCCTGTCACTACAAGGAGTAAAGATACTCTCGAACCTGTTCAAGCTAATCCAAAGAAAAGGAGTGCTGGTACTAATACTGCAAAGGAAAAGGTACCCGCAAGGAAGCCAGCCGCGACAGTATCTTAGAATCAACCATCATCCTCCAATACACCTTCGTCATCGAAGACATTTGTAGTTTCTGATTCGATGGACTATAATATTGTCGATGACATGAAGAAAACTAAGGCAAACATCACCATGTTTGAGCTTAGTAAATTAAAACATCAACAAAAATTACTTCTCAAAGAACTTAATGCAATTCCTTCTTCACCTCTTCCCAGCACTAAAGCTGCAAGCGACTCAGGACAACCACCTTCTGGTAGAGTTGAGGCAACTGATACAATTTTGATTAGAGATAGATCAAATTCCCATACCCCTCCTTTCCTCTTAACATATGAAATTTACAATCGAAATCTACATAACTGCTTAATTGATTCTGGGGCATCATATAATATAATGCATGCTTCAGTTTTTTCTAAACTAAATATATAACCCCAGAAATCTTCTATTCACATTGTGCAGTTAGATAGAACTAAAGTTCAAGTTCTAGGGGAAATAAACTCTGTAACGATCAGGTTATCGGTGGATCCACGAATAGTCCAAAGGATTGATATCCTAGTCGCCGATATACCTGAATTCTATGGGTTGATAGTAAGCAGGGATTGGTCAGAAAAGCTCCATGGGTATATCTCCACCGATTAGTCCCATATGTGGCTCACCTATAAGGGCAAGCCCAATTAAATAAAGATCGATCGGGAGAAACATATGACCCACACTGTTACAAAATTTGAACAAAAAAATCAACCAATTGCGTTCAACAACAATATCTTAGGAAATTATTCTTCTGAGTCATTTTTCGGCAATTATATTGCCCAGCCATCTCCTTTCTTAGTTAACAATTTCGCATCGCAAATTGAAAATTTTTCGCAGACCGACAGGTCTAAATGTGTTAATGTTACTGAGAATTTTGTAAGTAAGATTGTAGATAATTCATTATTTTGGTCTTTATATTTTGATGGATCCAAGTCTAGTGAAGGATCAGGAGAAGGATGTATTTTGGTTAGCATGCAAGGAGAAAAAACAATGATGTCCTACAGGTTAGAGTTTGAATGCACCAATAACACAGCTGAGTACGCAGCATTAGTCCAAGGACTATATAAAGCAATCGGCCTCAAAGTCCAATACTTGAAGGTCTTTGGAGATTCTGAGATTATTGTTAAATAGGTAAGGAATACAATTCATTGTCTTTCGAACCATCTCAAACATTATCAATCGCTAGTACAAGAGCTCACTTCCCATTTTTTAGCATTCAATATTTCTTCCAATTCCGGTCTCAAATCGGCAGCCGACTTGCTAGCCATGTCGCTTCCAAGCTACTCCCTTCCGAAGACATAGCCCAGATAGATTTTCAGTAGAATTTCTTTTTAGGCCATCCATTCCTGACAATGTAACCAATTGGAGAGTATTCAACCATGATGAAGACATTTTACAGTTTTTGACCTCCGAAAAATCCTATGATAATCAAATCATTGAGGAAGACGAGCACGATATTCAAATGCGAGATAAAAATGAAGAAAACTCGATTCCAAAGCGCGTGGTGAAGCTTGAGGACCTTTATGATATTAAAGACAGGTTTAAACATGTGTCCAATACAAAGCTCCAGAGCTCTACCTTAACGTTTGAATTAATAAACCTTGGGACTGAAAAAAATCCTCAAAACATTAATTTAGGATTATCACTTTCAATGGAGGAAAAGGAAGCATTCATTAGACTGTTACGCAAAAATAAACAGGTTTTTGCTTGGAGATATGACGATCTAAAAACGTATGATACATCCATTATCCAGCACACTATTCCGATGCTTCCTGAATAGAAACCAATTCAACAAAAGTTGAGAAAAATACATCCAAAATTAGAGGGTCAAATAAAATCGGAACTCAATAAACTCTTGAAAGCTAAGATTATTTTTCCCGTCCGACATTCAAACTGGGTCTCTAATATGGTACCAGTCAGGAAGAAAAATGGCAACATAAGGATTTGTATTGATTTCAGAAATTTAAATAAGGCCAGTTTAAAAGATAACTTCCCATTACCCACTATGGAGCAAATACTCCAATCAGTGGCAGGCTCAGAGTTAATGTCCTTTTTGTACGTTTTTTCAGGATATAATCAAATTTTGGTCCATCCTGATGACCGACTCAAAACCACATTCAGAACAAAATGGGGAACGTATGCAATACATAAATGGCCTTTCGGACTTATTATGCAGGAGCCACTTTTCAAAGAGCAATGGATATCGCTTTCAAAGGGTTAATTAATAGAACAATAGTCGTCTATTTAGATGACATTACTGTATTTTCTAAAGAGAGATCCAATCACTTGCATGATTTAAATAAAATCTTTCAACGCTGTAAGAAATATGGTATTTCTCTTAACCCTAAGAAATCCTTTTTCGCTCTTGATCAAGGCAAACTCCTAGGCTTTATTGTTTCTAAAGATGGCATTTACATCGATCCCAACAGGATTAAAGAAATCTCTAAAATCCCTTTTCCTCACAATAAGAAATCCATGCAGTCATTTTTAGGCCAAATCAATTTTGTCAAGAGATTCATTCCAGACTTTTCTCAAATTATTTTGCCACTTCAAACTATGATTAAGAAAAATTTTGTATTTAAATGGGGATCACCAGAAAAATAAGCGTTTGAATTAATCAAACAATCAATAATTGATGCCCCCGCTCTAAACACTCCAAATTTTTCTAATCATTTTACATTGTATATCATCGCATCTGATTGCTCTTATGCTGCAATACTCACACAGATCAACATCACAATTTGGAAGCACCCATTTCATTCTATAGTTTAAATCTTCAAGGTGCAAAACTAAACTACTCCAAAGTAGAAAAACAAACCTTTGTTGTATATAAAGCTGTTAAACATTACAGACCCTTCCTTTTAAAATCCCATACAAAAGTTATAGTTCCTTTCTCTTCAGTAAGGCAACTATTAATCCAAAGAGAATTGGGAGAAAAAAGGTCAAATTGGGTAACAACACTTCAAGAATATGACCTAGAAATCAAACCAGCAAAGATTGTTAGAGGCCAAGGTTTTTGCAGGTTATTGGCAGGAGCATCCAACATTCCGGAATCAAATGATACATATCAATTTGAAGCGATCAACCAGATAAGTATCATTGACTCTGAATCACCGTATACTGATTTAATATTTTATTTGAAAAATGGATATGCACCTCCCAATCTATCCTACAAAAGAAAAAGGGCCATAAGATTGAAAGCAAAAAAATTTACCATTATTGATGATGTGCTTTTTAGGAAAAATTATGATTCAGTTTTATTGAGATGCCTTGAAAAACCTGAAGCACAAAAGGTTTGTAGGAGTTGCATGATGGACCAGCAGGAGGCCACTTCGGAGCTAATACCACAACTCACAAAGTCATCCATGCTGGGTATTATTGGCCCACTCTGTTTAGAGGTGCTCATGAATATGTAAGGAAATGCCGAAATTGTCAAACCTCAAGTGGAAGACAAAGGAAGTCAGCCTTTCCTCTGCAACCGGTCAACATTGAACAACCATTTGAGCAATGGGGATTGGACATTATCGGAGAAATTACCCCAAATTCTTCCAAACAGCATAAGTATATCCTTACTGCTACCGATTACTTTACCAAGTGGGTTGAAGCGATTCCTTTAAAGACAACAAACTCTGAAGCCATTATCGAATTTATAGACAAATTCATCATTACCAGGTTTGGTGTCC
>APFE030650894.1:0-27472 GCA_000404065.3 Pinus taeda
TGAGCCTTCATAAATAGAACGAGGGTTATGGACTAAATATAAAAAAAGGTTTTATTTATTTACCATATGTCTAGTTTATTTATATTTTTATTTATTTACCATACCTTTTGAGTAAGTATTAAAAGACGTTTTATTTATTTACCATACCTCCACTTTACTTATATTTTTATTTGTTTACACCCTTGCATGTATATAAGGTGACTTGGAGTAAATATAAAAATGTTTTATTTATTTACCATACTTCTCATTTATTTATATTTTTATTAATTTACCATATCTCTTCTATAAATATGGTATTTGGCCCATAGGATTCACTTAAATAAAACCTATCTTGAAAATGGGTGAATGGATTCACTTAAATAAAACCTATTCTTGAAAATGGGCAAATGGAAGGTTGTAACTCCTAATTTCAAGGGCTAAATTTACCTTTTTACCCTCTCCCTTAAAATAAGGTGGGCTATTTGAGGTGATTTGTAAAAATGTACTATGATACAAAATATTCGCCCACTAAAAATTTAAAACCCCTTAATTTCGCCAAAGGGCGAACATTCGCCCCTAAAATTTTCTATGGTTGCCTTGTGATGATGTCTATGCAATGGATGCTCTTTGAATGTGTGTTCTCAATTGAAAAGTCTAGTCTTATAGCTAACATTAGATACACACATTGATATAAAGGTGTCATATTACCCTAAATTCTACCACGTACCACAAGGATGAATATCAAACAACTTCACGCTACATTAATTACATTTATCATCTTCCATAAAAAAAAAAAAAGTGAATAAAATGTGGTGAAAATTAGAAATCAAATATGCATATGATGAGACAACAAGATGGAAAGTGTTAATGTGGAACAAAATTCTAATATAAGATTACGTGGAACTATATCCAGCAGAAATAATAATTAATATAAAATACTTGATTACAATCACAAGGTAAAGATATTTCACAAATTATATATTAAAATGTTGAAATGGTTGGTAGTATTATAATTTAAGTGTCAATTGGGGTTATCTCAAGTAATTGAGCGGAACAATTGTTATCCTACTCACCAAGGTTCAAATCATCACTAGTGACATGTTGAGCTACGACACCTTGAAGGATATTTTTGTAATGACTTAAAGTCTAAGCACTCTTAACTGAGTATAATTATGGGTTGGTTTGGTACCAACAACCTCACTCTTGCCTTTGGGATGAGAGGGTGACCAAGCTTAGATAAAGGTTGACTCCCTAGGTTTTTGTTGACTATAAAAATGAGGGTATGGAAATGGTCCCCTTAAGAGTTCACGTTGTTGTCATCTCTACCCAATATAATGAACCTGTTACCAACAATCATATTACAACTAATCTCAAGAAGCATGTCATTAAGTCAATGGTCCCTTCTCAATATCTAGATTAAATACAATATTCCATTTGAATCCATCCGAGCGTTTTTTGATTGTGGGGCCTCTTGGAGATGCGAATCTAATGAGGAGGAAAATTATGGTTGGTCCATACAATGGTTAGGGTGCGCGTGGGAGTAGCTTCCTCTGGAAAGATTCCACCAAGGTAGACCGCAGTGGTACCTACACCATTAGACATGTTGCCAAGAGCGTTGTTATTTTTTGATTAGTATGTCATTTCCTTGTATAGGATTCATATGCTATTTGTGTGCCTGAGCCATTTTTCATGTTTGTTGACACATGGAACTAGAAAAACTATAGATGTTGAAATCTTGAAGTTGATCAAAGGAACCTTTAACATCATCCCTGACATGATTTTTGTCAATCTTGACTTAAGATGGGGAAGCAATGAGAGGTTCCAAAAAACAACAGTGTATGGTTATTTTGGTTGGGAGGTTTCTAATTTCACTTGGGAGACCATAAAGGTTCTTAATGTAGAATTTTTCTATAGATTCACAACTCATGTAATCTATTAAAACATAAGACAAGAATATAATCAACTCTTCAAACAACATAAACCAATGATTGTTGAAAACAATAATCGACAAGAGGAAGATAATCAGAGACACATAACACAATTTTTTCTCTAGGGAAAGCCACTGCTCAAAACCATGACTATCTATTGCATTAATTAGAAATCTAAGTGATAATACAAAGCTTGTTCTCACAAGAACAATTCTTGCACAAGTATGATTAACTCTCTACCTAACAATCTCACACTAACCAACAATTAGCCAATTTCTGCTGCCTACTGAGCCCCTATTTCCTTATAAAATTCCTGAGAGGAATAACCCATATTTAAATTGGAATTCCTTCTTCCATAACTGCACAATCCAAATCTAGGTCCTCTTCTGATTGCATGCATGATCTGTACAACTTGGATCATTCTACAACTAATAGTACATTGTCCCTGCACTCTAGTCTCAACCGGGTCTTTCTATGAATTGACATGCATGAGATTCTAATGAGGGAATATTTAGTTAGCTCGAGTAGTACTGAGGATGCACTAGTGCACCAACTCACTACTAGACCTCTACTAGTTTCACAAACAGTTAGAACTAGTCTAACTGACCATAACTAAGTCAAACTAAGTTATCTAATTACAACTCAAACAAACAAATCTTGGACCCCTAAAATTTAGGGAGAACATATATATGACTACGAAATACTTTTAACTTGAAATTCCTAAGCTAATTAAATTTAATTAAACTTAATTAAGTATTTACAAGTTGTTATGAGAATAGAATTCAATTTTAATTCACAGTTTAATTCAAGGATAAATTAAAATGGACTTTCTTTGCCATTTCTCAACACTTCCTCTCAACAAGAAATGGATTATCAGCTACCCCGATCTTGCTCTGTGAAACTTAAATTTACATCTTAACAATGCCTTTGTCAAAATGTCATCATTTTGCTCCTCCGTGGGAATATAATCCAACAACATAATCGCCTCAATACATAGTCTCGAAGATGATGATATCAGATATCAATATGCTTGGACTAATCATGAAAAACTGGATTTTCAGAGAGTTCGAGACAACTATGATTATCGCAGTAAATCATTGTCGGATCCATTTGTTAACCAAACAAACTGTTAGAGTCGGTCTGTTCATCCCTCTGTTAGAGATCAAATCCTCTTGTTGCATTTACTTCTAGGTGTCTCATTCAGCTCGATCATCTACATTCCATTAGGAGCATCGATCTTTTGATGGAAGGGTCCTGTCTCCATACTTCCCTCATGTCATGTACCTACTGGTTCGTGTCTGATCATCAAAGTTCATCAAAGTCAATTTTACAGTCATTGTGGATGGTCTTTTGGTCAGCAAAGAGTCATTTTAGTTATTAGGTCTAGGGTTTCACAAATTTTGTCTTCAAAGTGTCCAATAATGTCAGCAGGCACATGAGGATGTTCACTAATAAGTTTTCATTCCAAAATTTTCATTATCAATAATGCTTGAGAATGATTCTTCTTCAAAACTTTGTTTTGAAGAAGAAATCGTCAAATTTATTTTTTGTAATAAATATGTAATTTTTTAAGGTTTTTCAAGTTCTACAGTTCTTCAGTGCAGCCCTGGTCATCCTTTTCTGAAATCCAATGCCATCATCCCTGAAAAAATTGCCAAGAGGTTCATCATTTCAGTCAAAAATCAAAGGAAACAATGAAAGTAGAGTTTGAAAATAAAGTCATTTCAAAAACCATTGGAAAAAGGGGTTTTATGAGCCAAAAATCTAAAAGATCCAGGTTTATAAGCCATTTCTTCATTTCAAGAGTTCATTTGCAAAGTGGAAACAAGGAAAAGATATTTTGGGGTGAGCAAAGCAAAGTTGGAGAAAATCATTCAAAAACTAGTCTCATACTTAAAATTCCCAAACCCTAATGGTTGTCCCAAGAGCTTCATGTCACCATTCAGTAGAATGTACCATCATTCAGAGGGTTGTAATCATCATGCCAAGTTCCACTGGGTCATTTTATGCCTTGTTCATGCTTCAATTGCGCCTAGGTAAGGTCATTTCCCTCTCCTAGGGTTTTGAAGGCAATTTCTCTTGGATGGTCAAATCATTAGAAAACATTGTATCCTGATGTTCATAAACCTTCCCCTATCCTTAATGTACCTTATTAAACACTTCCCATCACTTAGATCCCCCAAATTCCTCATTTTCGCATAAACCCTAGTTTCTTGCTACAACTTGACAATTTTCAAGGATAGGCCTGTGTTTTTCCCTTTTGGATCCCTTCCCCTCACTCAATATTTTAAATTACACTTTCCCATATTTCCTAAAACCCCTCCCTACTTCTCAAAATTTCATCAAGAATTTAGAAGCCCCCTATCCCCTTCATTTCACTTCATTTCGACAAATCCCCTGTTCCACACATCGGGATAGGTTTTCCTCCAATGATGTTTTTGAGAAAATAAAGATTAATTTGGAAACATTGAGAGAGGTTTTTGTCTAGAATAGGCCATGTAAGAAAAACCTCCTTCACTTTTTACCCATGTGTCATGGTTTTAGAGAAATGTAAAACATACAGTTGTCTCGGGAGAATCGATGCACCTCTGAAGTGACCTTGGTAAAATCAAGTTTTCTCCTAGCTTGGTTGGCACAATGAATTTCTTGATGAGTCTAATGATAACTAGACATAAATATATTTCCAATGAGCTATCATGAGCTCAATTTGGAGTTGTGGAAGACCTTCAGACGTTGACTGCAACAGCACTCTGCCCTGAGGCAACCTCATTTGGCACATTTTGACCACTCTTGGGAGATTTGATTTTTGATAGGGAAAATGAACTCTAAATTGAACCATTCCACCTCTATTGTAAACTAGACTCAATAAAATTTCCAATGAGCTATCCTGCACCCAATTTGGAAACCAGGAAGATCCTCAAAACTAGTCTGTAAAAGGGTGCTACACACATAAATTTTTAACAGAGGGTTTTTTGCTCTATGTGCGCGCCACGTGGCGCTTGCTTTTGATAGAGGGCTCCAAATCACAAAAAATTTTCATTTATAAATTTTTATTAATAAATTATGCTTGCCTACCTATGGCCAAGAAATTTGGGCAGGTTTTGAGCCCTCAAATAGGTCAAAAACACTAAAACAATGACCTCTCTGCCCCTATTTTGACACACAGGAAGCAGTCCTAGGAGATTTGATTTTGGGAGGGGAACATGGACACCAAATTGAAAATTTCCACTTGGTTTGGAAAGTAGACGGGTAGGGATTTACAACGCACTATCATGAGCTCAATTTGGACTCTGGGAAGGGCCTCAAATTCAGCTCCAAAGTGGCATGACACATAGAGAATTAGGCGGGGCGCATAAAGGATTTTTGCCTATTTTTCACTGTACAGCTCAGAAATTCACCCAGTTTTGACTAGTTTCACTTTTTTATGTAACTATTGATCTACCATGATGTAATTTGAGGACCATGATGTAATATTGGCCCATTTGTACTTTTTCTAGAGGATTCATTCACTAAAAAGTGAAAATTTAATGAATGAATCAGTTTCCTACCATATAGAGGCAAGTTGTTTGATTGCCTAGATTTCAGTGCTTTGTTTAGAATTGGTTGAAATAGATCCTAGAATGATGAGCTATACCCCTAGAGGCATGTAAATGGGTTTGGCTAGTATATATCATGTATTTTCTGAGTCATTTTCAGGGTTGGACACTTGGAATTGCTTAGCACATCATTGTACATTCTATCTCTGCGTTTTTGGCAAAGGAAAGACCAGGGTTTTGCAACACTTGTTGGGATCCATGTGGCTTTGTGTTTTGATGGTGTTTTTCTCTATATAATTGTAAGTTCAATGATGTTTATGTGTATCATTTTTCCTTATCTTTTCTTCTGAAATTAAACAAATGAGTGATTAAGGTAGAATCCATTGGACTGCTATGCTCTACCTTGAAATTTTGTTTAATTTTACATGTTTTCATCTGTTTGAGGAGGAATCTTGAGACCCTCTTGCCCTCCTTAGCTCCTCACAAGTATGATACATCCATTCATTCATTTCAAAGCATCAAAACAATTTCCTTCCTTGCCCCAATTAGAACTCTGAAAAAACTAGGCCTCATCCCCAGACCCAAATTTGCCTTTCCCTTTTTCCAACTCAAAACCCCCAAAAATCAAATTAAATCCTTGCACTTCATACCTAGCCTAAAATTAGCAGCTATTTTAGTCATCTCAAGCCCCATCGATTATCCTTTGTTGATATTGACTCGGAGAGAGCCCTCTCCTGTCCTCATAGGGCTAGCTACGAGGCTGAGCGTGGTTTGATGTGGACCTAGAAGCTTACCTTTTCAGCCTGAGGTAAATCTAGGCTCTAACACAAACCAACCATAATCTTCCTCATTGATATGCCCTCATATGCTGCCTAACTTGTAGCCATGTACTTCTCCTTTGCCAAACTGAGTGCAACCGATCTCTGTTTCCTGTTGTACTAAGAATCTATTGTTGACCCAATACTGAAGATCCCTCTTGATGTGCTCTTCTTTTCGGATGGAATTCCTACCCAATCTACATCCTATGTCCATCTATACCACAATCCATACTAAGTAGTGCCCTTGAGGTATCTCAACACATGCTTTTCTTCCTTCTAATACAACTTGGTAGGCCTAACCATCGCTTGTCTAAGCTGGTTAACTATGTAGCGCATATCTAGTTGTGTGTTCAACAAATACATGAGTGAACCCACAAGATACCTATAAACAGTAGCTTCCACTACTTCCCCTGAAGTAGCATCCTCATTCCTCTAGTTACCTACTAGAGGAGCCTCCATGGGTTTGTTGCTCTCCATGCGGAACCTCCTGAGTATCTTGTTGGTATACTTTCCCTGAGACACAAACAATTCCCCATCACCCTACCATACTTCCATGCCCATAAAGTAATGCATGATCGCCATGTCCTTCATCTCAAACTCTCCTGCAAGATCCTCCTTGCAAGACTTGATCAACTTATCATCACCTGTCAAAATCAGATCCTCAACATATAACCAATGATCAACAATTTACCTTCCACCACTATGTGGTATAGGTTCGCATCTGCTTCACTCTCGGTGAAGCCCACCCTATTGAAGTAACTATCGATCTTGGTGTACCAAGCACAGGGTGCTTGTTTTAGCCCATACAACGCCCTCTTGAGCTGGCACACATGCAAATTACTGTCGAAGGTCTCAAAACATTCAGGATACTCTATGTACACCTCTTCCTCAATATTTCCATTAAGGAAGGTTGCCTTTACATCGATCTAATGTATCTTCCAACCCATCTGTGTTGATAGTTCCAATATGGATATGATCGATGAGTACCTTGCAACAGGAACAAAGGTCTTATCATAGTTAATCCCCTCTACCTGTGAAAATCCATGAACCACAAACCTGGCCTTATGCTTCTCCACATTACCATATGTAGTTTTCTTTACCTTGTAAATCCATCAGGATCTCACCACTGACTTGTCCTCTAGTCTCGGGACAACATCCCAAACATTTTTACAAACTATGGAGTCATACTCCTCCACCATGGCATCAACCCAAACCAATTGTTTCATTGCCTCCTCAAAAGAAGATGGCTCTCTCTTGACACATGCACTCATAAGAGCCATGTATCCAGTGTACCTCTCATGTTACCTCCTCTACTTGCTTGGAGATGTGGGTTCTCCCACATTCTCCCGTGCATGATGCAATAACCAGTCAACCTCTCCAATTTGCTTTCTCCCATCTCTGGAAAACTCTACACGAGTGGATGTCTCCACTCTCGGATCCTCTACATGTGACTGCTCCACATCAATATGATGCTCCTCAACCTTAGGAGCTAAAATATCCTCAATCGCATGTTGCTCAAGCTCCCTCTCAAGGGAAACTCACATGGCCTTCTCCTCATCGAATCTGACATCCCTGCGAACCATTGTCATCCTGTTGCTTAGAAGGTACACTTGATAGTCATGAGGTGTATCAGTGTGCCCCACAAATATCCCCAACTCTATTGTCAACTCAAGCTTCTTCCGTGCATCTTTGGTCACATGGAAATATACAGATGACCCAAAAATCCAGAAGCGACCAACTTCTAGTCTCTTATTGGAATAAGCCTCCTATATTGTCTTCATCCAAAGAATCCGATGCGGGCTATGGTTCTGCAAATAAACCATTGTGTTTCAAGCCTCAACCCACAAGTGTAATGGTAGGACTTGATCATGCAACATCGCTCGTGCTTTCCCTACAATGCTTATGTTCCTCCATTTGGCTACCTCATTCTGTTGTGGGTTATGGGGTGCCATCAACTCTCCTTTAATCCCTTCAGCTGCACAAAATTTCTTAAACTTATTTGAGACATACTCACCATCATCACTCCTCAGAGCTTTAACCTTCTTTCTAGACTCTTTCTCAACCAATTCTTTAAATTCAATTTTTTTTTTGAAAGTTTGATCCTTCTTCTGCATGAAAAATATCGAGAATTTACGAGAAAAGCCGTAAAAAAATATAACATAATACATGTGTTTGGCCGTGGATGTTGTCGAGAATGGTCCACACACATCTAAATGGACTCGCTTTAGAATCACCTCTGCTTGACTATCTTTGTCGTGAAAGGATCCTCAGTGTATTTTCCCAAAGTGCACCCCTTTCATGTATCTGCTCAAGCGTACCTTTGGGAAGACCAGTAGAGATCTGTTGTATGATTTTCAAAGCCCCATGTTGCAAGTGGCCCAATCACCTGTGTCACAACTTGCCAACATCTCGGTTCTACACCTTCTCTTCTTTTGGGCTCAAAGCAACACAATCCTCTACCTCCAACTTATAGAGATTCTTAACTTGAATCCCTATCTTCTTTATTTTGGCCATGGCTATGTGTTGAAGGAATGGCTTTCCTTTCTCGAAAATCGCTGCCTCTATCCTCAAGCATGGCGACTGATACTAAGTTTTTCTTCAACTCAGGCACATAGATAACATATCTCAAGGTGATAGGAGCACCCTTCTCCCTCTAAAAAGTAATCGTGCCCAATCAAGTAGCACTATACCTCCCGCTGTCACACATCTCGATATGCATATGAAGATCCTTCTCCTCTAGGTCACTGAAGAACTCCTTGTCACCAGTCATGTGGAATGAAGATCCATTGTGAAGGCACCATACACTACCCATCATTGATGGCACCATGCCTCCAATGAGAGTAAAGTCCAATTCAAATTGAGAGGCCAAAGCCTCACCTGCCTCTCCTCCTGAGGACTTCTTCTTGGATTTCTTGAGTGAACAATTTGTAGCAAAATGGCCTTGATCATGAAAATGAAAGAACTTAACTTTCATCATGTCTTTCTTCTTACCTCCATGGCAAGAATTCGATTTGGAATGGGAAGACTTCCCTATACCCTTCCTTGCCTTACCTGTTAAGGCACAATTTTTGATCTAAAAATGGGGCACTTAGGCTTCTTGTCTAAGTTACAAGAACCTCTCCCACTTCCAAAGCTTTAGATATTCCCAAGTCTTCTTGATTAACCAATGTGGAATTAAGAAATGCTTGAAAATAGAGGTGTATGCTTGTATTTGTTTTTAACTGTTCATGTGCTATAAAATAATATGCTGAAACTGATGTATAAATACATGTAACAGAAAATAAAGCAGCAATAAACAATCACACAGAAACATAAATTTAATTTGGAGTTCACCCACAACTCTTGGGCTACATCTCCGTGAGCTCTAGTCAACTCGACTAGGCTCTCCGGGATTATGGTATAAGTCCTTTTTACAAGCTCTTGGCTCAACTCCTGCTATCCTACACATAAATAGTGAGTTTAGGCACCATTTTATCCCTTGGCTCTTGAAGCTCTGGCTCTTGGATCTTGGTTCTAGATCTTCAGCTCTGGCTCTAGCTCTGGCTCTTTAGCTCTGGCTTCTTTGGCTCTCTGTCAGTGTATAGCTCTCTGGGCTTTTCACTTGAACTCCAAGTGACTCCCTTGGATTTGTGCGCTTCAGCTTTTGCTTTCTACGCTGCTTGTTTTGTTGCTACCTTTTTGCGTTGCTTCCTTCGCCTCATCTTCCTGCTTTGGCTTCACTTTTAGCAACAAACAATCAACAATAGCCTCAACAACCAACATCAAACAAAAGCTCCTTGTTTCTATTTTTCTGTGGCTTTTTCAAGCCAAATTGGTGCTGTTAGTTCATTTCTGCTTCTTGGCTTTCCGTCTTCTAGCCATAGTCTGCTTAAATCCCTTCTCTAAGTGTTAGCAATAATTATTGAACACCCTCAGGGATGGCGCCCACCTGTTCGGTAATGGAAGGGTGCATCGGCGCTTGAAATTCCTTAGAAATAGTCGTTCCCTATTTACGCAGAGAACGTTGTAAAACACAGGAAAAACCTGCCAAATATCTGTTTATCAGACTTCAAAAGTCCTTAAATCCCGCCTTATAGTTCTATCGGGTCCGCTTGGAATCGCTATCGCAAATCGCCATGCCCCTCTCTGTGGCTTCCATTTGTATTTTAAGATTACATTAAAATAGTGCAAATATTGCAAAAATGGCATATGGCAGATTCGAAATATTATTCGTTTTCATTCCAAAACCCTTTCAAGTTTGGATTTCATAGCATCGTGCATATACATGTGGCCCACTTCGTCGCTTGACCCTGATGGGATATTGCAATATCGCAATCGCGCATTGCATTGTCCCGGGGTTCGCATATGGCATGACTGATGCCGACGCTGATTGTGATCTGCCGATATCGACGATCGGCACATCACACGTCTTGGGGTCCTGTCTTTGCCTCGTGGCATCACCAATTGTGATCCACTAATATCGGTGATCGGCATATCACTCGGTCCAATCCCATCGCATATTTTTCTCCGATATCCGCCGATTGCCACCGCCGATTGCGATTTGCCGAGCGGATCTGGACCGTTGATTGACCAGATCCAATGGCTCTTGTTCACTATTGACGTAAGCCTCCAATAGACTCAATTTTCACTGTTTTCTCATGTTTTTGCCTCTTTCCCAAAGAACAAAAGGTTAACTTCTTTTTATGATAATTCCTTCATCTGAAGTTCGTTTTCGCCCATTCAAGTTACGTTGGATTTAGAATGAGGAGATCTCTGCAATGAGACTATTTCCGAGGGCAACCTACGATTTTTATTTTCCTCTGATTTACAAAGGATTTGTGCCATTTGGCACCTTTTATCTCTTATATGAAGTCTTTTAGACTTAGAGGTTTTTCCAGGATCTATTTTTGGATCACGCCTTCCCACTAAAAGAAATTTTGGTCTCCAAAAGACTGATACTAATATGGACAATAAATGAGAGTGACTCACCCTCTTCTTTTTAGCCTCCCTACACTTGCCTTTGCATAGTGCCTCTGAACCAAAGTTTCTGACAACTTCCCTTCTTGGATGGGTTGGTCTTCTTGGGAGGAACTGTCTTCCTCCTTGCCTTCCTGTAGAATTTTTGTTGAAATGGTCACAGAAGGTAGTTTGAAATTCTTTTCCTTGATCATTGATCCAAGGTGGCTCAAACAAATGTGAAGTTCATGTGTTTCACAAAAAACTTTCATTTGTACCTATTTGACAAGCTTTTCATACAAATGATGGACTAGTTAACAAGCCCACAAAACATGCCTTTGAACAAACGACCCTTCAAGTCAAGCATGTAGAAAAAGACCATTAGGAATATTTTTCAAAAGATGAAACACTTCATCATTATCTCCATCTGGAGACCAAGTTAACTTATCCCAAGTCAACATGGCATCACATGCATGTCAAAGCAATCAACCCTACAAGTTAATTACACATACATGTTCAAAAACAAGGAAATCATCATCCCTGTGTTCATGCACCTCATGCTTATGCATGCATTTCAACCTTCAACTTTCACTTAAGCACACTGTACTTTCGAAGCTGAAATGAAATATAATGTAGATGCATCAATAAACATGCAATCTTAATAAGATAAGAACTCTAACCGTTCCTTACCAATCCATTTCAAAGGTACTACCTTTGTTTGCACATGAGCATCATCATGTGAATCATTCTGGGACACATCATTCATGCAATCTTCACTTCCATGTCTGCCATCTTCTCTTTCCACTTTCTTTAGCTTTTGTGGAAGCATTGCTGGATTCAGAGTCCAACATTTTGCAGCAAAATGTCCTTGCTTATGGCAGCAAGTGCACTGCATGTGCATCCTCTTGACAACATGATTTGCCTTGTCGAATGGACCTTTGGCTGCTTGCTTCTTTTCCTTCAAAAGTTTCATGTATGTGGCCATTCTCTTCCAACATCTAGAAACATTATGGTTATCCAAACCACAAAAGGAACATGCAATTTTTTTTCCATACATATGTGGAAATTTATCATGCTTTGCACAATCAAAAGGAAAATGTTTAGAACCAAATTTATACCTTTCTCTTTCACCTTTATCGCCTTCATGAGGAGGTGAAGCAAATGAAGAAGTGGATCCCTTTGGAACACCTTCAATCTCTTCAAGGCTGTTGGAGTATCCCCAACTCTCTGGTTCAAGTGTATGCTTCTGAACACCTGCATCCTGAAAATAATGTTTCAAGCTATTGCATTCCTCCTGAATACAATCTTCACACTCTGTAATGCAACTCCTTCTTGGAGCTGTTTCAATGGCCGTCATGGCAGCTTTGGAAATTTATCCATAAGCTTGTCCATATCCAAGACCCAAATACTTAGGCCTCTCCTCAATCATTATTGCCTCAACAATACCTTGTGCATGTCTACCCAAGCCTTTCCCTTCATAGCCCATCTTGGACATTAGCTTGGAACCTATGCCTTTAGTATGTTTTTCAAAAGAGAAAATATAAGCATCCTTAGAGGAATTTGAAGACAAACTGGAATGGTTTACCTCTTCTTCAAGCTGATACTTGACTAAGGCTTTTTGGGCAACAAAGAGCTATGACTCCAACTCATGCATAATTTTCAGGTTCATATTTGCAACATGAAGTTGCCTCTCCATTTCCTATAGCTTGTCAGTAAGAAACTGCTTCTCTTCCTTCATGGAATTCAACTGCTCTCTAAGCATGCTGCTCTTCCATCCTCATAGATTTCTCTCACTACATCCATCATGGTGGAAAATTCTCACTTCATGTCTTCATCAAAGAATCTTGTGAAGAAGGAAAAATTTGAGGACCCACTTGTAGAAATTGTCATTATGCCAATGAACAAAAAAAACTTCAACAAGATAAATATACAACTTATTCAACAACCTTTTGTAACAAGCCTCTTGTGCTTTAAGGAATGCCTTGAGGTCCTTTGGGATAAAAGAATGCCTTCATCCCTTCTTCCTATTTGTCCTTCCTAGACTGAGCTATCAGTAGCTTTCCCTTTACCTCTGCAAGCTCAGAAAATAGTCAGTCTGCAATAAGTGTACATCAATTAGACAATCCATCCTTTACTACCCAAACACCTTCCAGACAAGTAATCTTTGCTCTGTCAATCAAGCATTCTAATATAACCTCCTTTGAAGGTGGGTTTAATCAAACTAAGCTATGACACCACCTGATCTGAAAATGGGGCACTTAGGCTTCTTGTTTAACTTATAAGAACCTCTCCCACTTCCAAAGCTTTAAATATTCCCAAGTCTTCTTGATTAACTAATGTGGAATTAAGAAATGCCTAAAAATAGAGGTGTATGCCTATATTTTTTTTTAACTATTCATGCACTGTAAATTAATGTGCTGAAACTGATGTATAAATACATGTAACAAAAAATAAGCAACAATAAACAATCACACAGAAACAACAATTTAATTTGGAGTTCACCCACAACTCTTGGGATACATCTCCGTGAGCTCTAGTCAACTTAACTAGGCTCTCTGGGGTTATGGTATAAGTCCTTTTTATGAGCTCTTGGCTCAACTCCTGTTGTCCTACACAGAAATAGTGGGTTCAGACACCATTTTATCCCTTGGGTCTTGAAGCTTTGGCTCTTGGCTCTGGCTGTTGGCTCTTGGTTCTGGCTCTTTGGCTCTGACTCTAGCTCTTTGGCTCTGGCTCTTCAGCTCTAGCTTCTTTGGATCTCTATCAGCTTAAAGTTCTTTGGGATTTTCACTTGAACTCCAAGTGACTGCCTTGGCTGTGTGCGCTTCATCTTTTGCTTTCTGCGCTACTTGTTTGGTTGCCGCCTTTTTGCACTGCTTCCTTCGCCTCATCTTCCTACTTTGGCTTCACTTTCAACAAAAAACAATCAAAAATAGCCTCAACAACCAACAACAACCAAAATCTCCCTATTTCTGTTGTTCTGTGGCTTTTTAAAGCCAAATTGGCATTGTTGGTTCATTTCCGCTTCTCGGCTTTCTGTTTTCCAGCCACAGTCTACTTAAATCCCTTCTCTAAGAATTAGTAATCATTGCTGAATTCCATCAGGGATGAAGTCCACCTGTGCTATAACGAAAGGGTGCATCGGCACTTGAAATTCCTTAGAAACAGTCATTCCCTATTTACACAGAGAATGTTGTAAAACATGGGAAAAGCCTGCCAAATCTATTGGGTGTGGAGCCTAATTATCTTTTGTATTCAAAGATATCACCACATTGGACCCTAGTTTGTAATGGGGGGGTAATGCCACCCGTAAAATATTCGCTGCAAGGGGGGTCCAGGGGGGGCAGCTGCGACCTTTTGGGAAGCCCCCCCTGGCGAGGGGTTTTGGGGGCAGTGCCCCCGAAGCTAATAATAGATGTAAAATTTCCTTGTAAAATGTTTTAATTTCGTAGTTGATCTAGGCCGTTCATTAGGTGGATATTTGACGGTAGAAGTTATATTTAATTTAGGGGTTTTTTTCCCTAGAAGGCAACCCCTCGCTATATATGAGGGAATTGTATTGCATCTATGTATATCTGTATTCTGAGTGAGGAAGAGAGAGGAGATTGAGAGCGAAGAGAGAGTTACAACATATCTACTATAGGTTGTATCTCTTCAGTTTGCTTGATAATATAAAAAGAAGGACTGGCTGTTTCTTCGTGGACATAGCCCAAACTGGGTGAACCACGTATATCTATGTCTCTCTTGTTTTATGCGTTTTCTTTGTTTATATTTCTGCAATATTTTATGTGTTCCATTACTCTGTAATATATAATTTTCTAACAACATATTTGTTTATCGAACTTCAAAAGTCCTTAAATCCCACCTTATATTTCTATCGGGTCTACTTGGAATTGCTATCGCAAGTCGCCATGCCCCTCTCTGTGGCTTCCCATTGTATTTTAAGATTACATTAAAACAGTGAAAATATCACAAAAATGGCTTATGACGGATTCAAAATATTATTCGTTTTCATTCCGAAACCATTTCGGGTCCGAATTTCATCGCATCGTGCATATACATGTGGCTTGCTCCGTTGCATGACCCCGACGCGATATTACGATATCGCAATCGTGCATCGCATTGACCCTGGGTTCCCATATGGCATAACTGATGTTGACGCTGATTGCGATCCACCGATATTGGTGATCGGCACATCGCACGTCTGGGGGTCCTTTCTTTACCCCGTGGCATCGCTGATTGCGATCTGCCGATATCATCGATCAGCATATCGCTCGGCTTGATCCCATCGCATATATGCCTTTGATATCCGTCAACTGCCACCGCCAATTGAGATTTGCCGATCAGATCTGGACCGTTGATTGGCCAGATCTGATGACTACTATTTACTGTTGACTTAAGCCTCCGATAGGCTCGATTTTCATTTTTTTCTCATGTTTTTTCCTCTTTCCCAAAGAACAAAAGGGGAACTTATTTTTATGATAATTCCTTCATCTGAAGTCTGTTTTCGCCCATTCAAGTTGCGTTGGATTTAGAATGAGGAGTTCTCTGCAATGAGATTATTTCTGAGAGAAACCTATTGATTTTCATTTTCCTATGATTTACAAAGGATTTGTGCCATTTGGCACCTTTTACCTCTTATATGAAGTCTTTTAGACTTAGAGGTTTATCCAAGATGCATTTTTAGATCAATTTTTCTCATCATCAATCTATGATGAGGAACCATCTCTAGTGTTCCTTCTGATCTCCTCCTGCATCAAATCTGACCATAGTGGTTCCTAATATGGCAGCTTCTCCCTCCCATTGACAGAGTCTTGATATATATTCCAACTCTTACGAATACCTAGGAGAGCTAGGCTCACCATATCATCCTCGACAACAATTATTCCAACACTTTCAAGTTAATCACAATAGTGAGTGAAATTTGTCAAGTATTTTGGAATGATCTTGCCTTTCTCCATATTATTATTTTGAAAATTTTCTTTTAGTGCCAACTTCCAATAGTCACTGTTTTCCTAGTCAATGCTTTCCATATAACATACATAGTTTCCTTCCTGTGGAGACTCGAGACAATGTGGTCTCAAACTCCATCAAGGATTATCTGCCTCACCTTCGCTACACACTTCTTCCATTCACCCAGATTTTGTGCATACGATGCTATTGGCTTAGGAATGTATCGATCAATGAATTCCTTGAGGCCATTATCCTCTAGCACAGCTGATGTAGGAGCATCTTGCTCAGAATATTTATTGTTCATTTGGTTGATTTAGGGGGTGATGTTTTTAATTATTTTTAGGAATTTTGTATAGATTGAGTGAGAAATCTATGTGTGAGGTTTTCAGTTGTGAGATATTCTCAACTATGTGAGAATATCAGGCATAATTGATGTGTGTAAATCTTGTAGAGATCTTACGGATACAAGATCCTCGAATAGGAATTAGTTGAGTGATTTAGGAAAAAACCATGGATTTAGTATAATCCATAATTATGTAGTTATGCTATAAATGTAAGCCTGCGAGGAGAGTGAGATATAGTTTTTAAGATAGAGTGCTAAAGTGTTAGAGTAAGCTAAGTAGAGGAGAGAACAAATCAAAGCATGAGATGTTCTGTATATATATGTAAATACTGTTATGAATGAAAGGAGTGTTGTGTTAAAAAAATCATGTTTCTATGTGATTTATATTATGTAATTGCATTCTTTAATCATAGGCTGAACCTCTCTGTGTCTCGTATGGATGTATTCGAAACCCCAGAGAATTATAGTTTAGAGATAGACTAACTTGGTAGAGGTGTTAAATCTTGGTGGAACAAAGAAGACATGGAAAATTCATGTTAAACTCAAGAAAAGACAAGAACCGTCCGAACGGATAGATCCAACAGATCTAACGGTCATCGCGTACCAACAAGCACATACATTAATTGGCATAGAAGGGTGGTTTAGTAAGTTGAAAGTCATTTTTCGCATGGCCTTAAAGCCATAAGTGGTATTCCAAAAATCAGATGTGATATATTATAAAACCGAGTTAATAGCTCAGTTAATCGTGACCGTCGATAAGAATGGGGTTAGATCGGATATTAATCATGTCGAAACATGCATGAGATTTAATTTGAAAAACGGACGCGATATTTTATCAACTGTGGTTTAATCCAATTGAAGTCTGGTTTTATCACAACTGTTCATTGTGAAGTGACATGATCCGATGGTGATAGCGTGGTGCAGATGCACGTGATTTAATTTCAATTCCGGACACAAGAAGGTTACATGTTGCGGTTTTATTTATGTTCGGTTCCGTGGGTAATTGGGATTTTTTCCATATCTGGGTAAATAAGGAATTCTGCTATTTTAGCAGAATAACAAAATTTGAAGGTTTGAGCGGGATTTTAACTTGTTTTTAGTTTTGCTAAAGATTTTGGGGTCAATAATTTAATTAAACAAGGGTTTAATTAAATTAAATTCATGATTTATTTAATTATTGCAGCTTCACTTCATCATTTTGGTATGGGAGCAGAATAGGATTCTGTGTGACGGATGATTATATTGCAGAATTGTCAATGTTAGTCTCTATAATTTTTGTGCAGAGTAACAATAGAGGAAGGTGAGAAGATTTGCAGCAGCCTAGAGCAAGGAGTGCTCAATTGGTTCCATAGGAGGGAACTAGAGAGAGATGCCAAAAGCCTGAGCTTAAAGGAGAAAAGCTTAGTGAGGCATGTGTAGCAAGAAGGAGACTTGTTACTGCAGAGGTTGATTACATCACACAAGTTAAAGCTGTTAGGAAGACAAGAAAACATATGACAAGGAAAATTAGAGGCGCAGTGGAAGTAAAGGGAAAAGTAGAGGAGTCAGTTTTAGAATTTGATTGAGGTAAATATTTTCTTATATTGATTTGAGTTTGAAGAATTAGTAAAACTGAACATGGAGAAACTTAGGAAAAGTTCAAATAAAGGTCAGATGAGTCATGAAGAGCATAGGATAAGTATTGCAGTGATGAGAGAAGAGTTGAATATATTACAGGAATGGTTTCAAGAGAAAGTGAATGAAGACATAAGATATGGATGGAGAATAAGGAAATGGGTCAAGTGGAATCTATTACAATAGAGATGGAATGCTATGTTGATGAACAAACTTGAACAATTGCATATTCTTTTGTTGGAGGAGGAGAGACTCATAGAAATTGAGATACAACAAAGAGGATTTGTTGAAACTCAGAAATTCCATGGTGGGAATTTGGTGCTTGAAGCATCAAAAAAGACCAAAAGGTCTAATATTTTTAAAACTAATAATTTGTCTGTGAATGTAGGTAAGGAACTAAATAAGGAATTTGTTTCTACAAAGACAACTAATGACCATTATTATGATCAAGAAGTCTTCTATGAACCTGAAGGAAATTGGGATGATTGTTTTTCATTCCATGAAGTTGAGTTTGCAGCTCAATTGGAGAAGGGAACAGAAGCTAAAAAGACAGAATCCAAAGAAGTTGAGACTAGAGAAATTGTAAGAAAAGGAGGGAAGGGAACCATAAATAACATCAACTATGTTGAGGTGATTAAATAGGAATTAATCCTAGAGCATGGAGGAGAAAATTGTTTAACATATATGCATAATTTGGTGGACAATTTGAGTGATATGATGGAGAACTTTTAGATCTAGTTCTTACTTATCTCAGCACAACAGAGTGACTTGGCAAAGCCATAAGTGCATAAGGTCAACCAGTTCGAGACTCATTCAAAATTTGGAAACTAGGAAAATGGGTAATCATGTTTAATAATTCTCTAAAATACAAAATTCATCATGAATTTAATGCTAGACTACATGATGAAGTTTTTCCTTTGAAGGACCATCAATAAAACAGAGTTTGGAATCCTGGAGGTAGCAAGTCATTTAGACTTGTCACTGTCAAATTACTACAGAAAAGTGATAGACATCATAGACAAGAGTATATGAAATTTTTCTACATCGGAAGTCTGATGCAGGAGCATCATGCTCAGAGTATTTATTCTTCATTTGGTTGATTTAGGGGGGTGATGTTTTTAATTATTTTTAGGAATTTTGTACAGATTTAGCGAGAAATCTATGTGTGAGGTTTTCCGTTGTGAGATATTTTCAACTATGTGATAATATCAGGAATAATTGATGTGTGTAAATCTCGTAGAGATCTTAGGGATACAAGATCCTCGAATAGGAATTAGTTGAGTGACTTAGGGAAAAAATCATGGATTTAGTATAATCCATAATTATGTAATTATGTTATAAATGTAAGCCTACGAGGAGAGTGAGATATAGTTTTTAAGATAGAGCATTAAAGTGTTAGAGTAAGATAAGTAGAGGAGAGAACATATTGGAGCACGATATGTTCTGTACATATATGTAAATACTGTTATGAACGAAAGGAGTGTTGTGTTAAAAAAACGTGTTTCTGCGTGATTTATATTATATAATTGGATTCTTTAATCGTAGGCTGAACCTCTCTGTGTCTCGTATGGATGTATTCGAGACCCTGGAGAAATATAGTTTAGAGACAGACTAACTTGGCGGAGGTGTTAAATCTTGGCGGAAGGAAGAAAACCTAGAAAATTTGTGTTAAACTAAGGAAAAGACTAGAACCGTTCGATAGGATAGATCCAACGGATCTAATAGTCATTGCGTACCAACAAGCACAAACATTAATCAACATAGAAGGGTAGTTTTGGTAAGTGGAAAGTTGTTTCTCACGCGGACTCAAAGCCGTAAGAGTTATTCCAAAAATTGGATGCGATATATTATAAAACTAAGTTAATAGCTCAGATAATCATGACCGTCGATTAGAAGGGATCAGATTGGACGGTAATTGCATCGAAACATGCACGAGATTTAATTTGAAAAAGGGACGCGATATTTTATCAACTGTTCGTTGTGAAGGGACGCGATTCGATGGTGATCATGTGGTGAAGATGCACGTGATTTAATTTCAATTCCGAGCCCGAGAAGGTTATGTGTTATGGTTTTATTTCCGTTTAGTTCCATGGGTAATTTAAGTTTTTTCCATATCAGGGTAAATAAGGAATTATTCTATTTTAGTAGAATAATGAAATTTGAAGGTTTGAGCGGGATTTTAACTTGTTTTGAGTTTCGCTAAAGAGTTCGGGGTCAATAATTTAATTAAACATGGTTTTAAATTATTAATTTCTGGATTAATCTAACCACTGTAGCTTTTCTTCATCAACAACCTCCATCCTATCTTTCCAGGCTATATAATTTGAGCTCCTTCCAAGGCATACTTGAGCCTCAAACTGTAGAAAGCCATTTTCTGATCCTAAAGTATGTATTGCAAATTCGAATTTCACCTGTAACCCAAAACTCAAAACTTCGAAACCTCCTCTAGTATACAATCTTCAACTCTAATACCATGTAGATTTCTTGTAGATTCACAGCTCATCTAATGTATTAAAACACAAGACAATAATCTACTCTACTGTTGAAACAACGAAAACCAATGATCGATGAAAACAATAATTGACAAGAGGAAGATAATCAAAGACACATAACACAATTGTTTCTCTGGGGAAAGCTACTTCTCAAAACTTCGACTATCTATTACATTAATCAGAAATCTGAGTGATAATACAAAGCTTTTTCTCACAAGAACAATTCTTGCACAAGTATGATCAACTCTCTACCTCACAAGCCTGCACTGACCAACACTTAGCCATTTTTTGTTGCCTATTGAGCCCCTATTTCCTTGCATAATTCCTGATAGGAATAGGCCCATTTAATTGGGAATTCCTTCTTCCATAACTACGCAATCCAAATCTAGGTCCTCTTCTGATTGCATGGATGATCTGTACAACTCGAATCATTCTACACCTGATAATACACTGCTCCTGCACTCTAGTATCAACTAGGACTTTCTAAATTTACATGCATGAGTTTCTTATGAGGGAATCTTCAGTTAGCTAGAGTAGTACCAAGGATGCCCCAGCGCGAAAACTCACTACTAGACCTCTACTAGTTTCACAAACAGTGAGAACTAGTTTAACTAACCATAACTCAGTTAAACTGAGTTATCTAATTACAACTCAAATAAAATCATCCTGTAACCCTAAAATTTAGGAAGAACATATACATGACTACAGAAAGACTTTCAACTCGAAATTCCTAAGCTAATTAAGTTAATTAAACTTAATTAACTATTTGCAAGTTGCTATGAGAATAGAATTTGATTTTAATTCATAGTTTAATTCAAGGACAAATTAAACTGAAATTTCTTGTTACCATTTATCAACACTTAAGTGAGAGAAAGCTTGAAACCATGAAGTAAGAGGCAAGACATTTTTCTAAAGTAGACCACAAGCTTTAGGGTTCACTCCTTTATGTCTTTGGAAACTCTTGAATTCGAACATAAGGATGACTATAAGATATTCTCTCTGGTGAGGAACCATGAGCTCTAAATTCCTTGTTGGTTGGAGGGTGTAGATGAACATTTTTGGATTCCCTTTGACAGCTAGGGTGAAGGCTTGTTCCTAGGATCCCCAGTAAGAGAATTATGAGGTCTTCTATGCTTAGTAACCTGGTTTTTACAATGCATTATGAAGTCAAAAATTTGGGTGATATCACTATGCATTGTGTGGATGATGGTGGAGACATAGGCCCCTGGAGCCCCTCGATTTTATTGAGGGTGGATGTGTCATACCTATAGAACCCTTGATTAAAGATTAATTGTAGTAAAAATCAGTTGGTGGGTGGAGATGACTGGTCCTATGGAGTCCCTAATTCAACTGATAGTGTTGGTTTCATCCTTTGCACAAACCTCCTCCTGCACTAGAGATTGACTCGGGAGTGATTGGGCTACAAGAAATGCCACAATGCAGCCCAATCTATAGTTGGGTAGAAAATTACAGTCCCTGAATCAGTTGCTTAGTCTCGTTTTGAGATAAGTACCTATTCCTGTTGTTATGAATAATGGATCTTATGTTATATTCTTAAAATTGTTAGTATGCAAATTGACTGTGTGAGACATGTCTTCATATGATATTGAAATTGTTGATGTTTATGATGGTCTTGACTAACCTCTTTGGTGGATTTCCTTGATGATGTTTAAATGATATGATTCCTTGGTAATACACTTGCATATATTAAAGATGGTGTTATTTGGTTCTTGGAGGATGATGATATGATTATTGTTGAGGATTAGCCTTGTGTGATGATTAGTATACTGTATGGTTAATACCCTTATAATTGGAAGTGTCTTAATGTGATCGTCCTAGGAATTTTTGGAACAACCTATGATGGATTCCTTTCACATTAAAAGTGAAATATTGCTCAACTCTGCTTTATGAATCAATTGTACCCACCTAATCAAGACCTGAGAAATCTACCTTGGAGTGCTTTAAGAAGGGGTTGTTGTAACAACCCTAGGTTATGTTTCCATATAAATAAAAGGAAAGAAAATATGAAACCAAGGTAATGGGACACATATTCCAAGTTGAACGAGGGTAAAACATTACATTGGATCTATTTGTGGTTAATTATTTATTATTGGCTATGGAAATTGGCATTGGCATTGGCAATAGGAAAAAGGTGATAAAAGGAAAATTATTTATTACAGACTAGCAAGGAAACATTTGGAAAGAATTAAAAATAAATAAAGGAAAATGAAATAAATTCCATGTAAAGGAAAATGAAGGAAAAAAGAAAATAAAAGAAAAAGAAACTAGAGAGACATTCATTCATGCACTTTGGGGAAAAATCAAGAGAGGACACTACAACAAGGAGGACAGGAGAAGAGCACTTTGACACAAGCAAGGAAAGCAAGGAACACAAGAGGAATTTGAGGGCAGCAAGAAGAAGATTTGGACAACCTCGAGTAAGGGCAGAAAATAGTCAAAGAATTGTAAGTAACAATGTGCATGTTGATTATATTGTTGGGATTATGAAGCATGGTTTATGCATTGGCTTATTGGTCATTTTTGCCATCACTGGCATGCGATTTTTCTGGATTGATAGTCATTGTAAAACCTTTCCATTTTCCATTTCCTAGATAGCCATGTTTTGGTGGGTTCCTTGTTTGGTTGAGCTTTGGATTGCCAGTAGATTTTGGATCATGTTGAGATGGTATAAGGAAAATACCAAGGGTTTATGATGGAGATGTTTTTCTCCAGGAATCTCTTGATAGGTGGGCCGAGACAAGAAAATTCCTCTGGGTATGGTGAAGAAATTTTGAGGCATCCAAGCTTGTATTAGTTTGGTGATTTGTGGATTGGTTTAGGTGAAATCACTATGGATTGAGGGTGGAGGTTGTTTTCCTCTGGATTCCCTATTTGGGTATGCTTTGGTTTATCCCATATGATCCCACATTTGTGCTTGGAATATGGCATAGGGGTGACTGGTTGAAAGAAAGATTTGGTTCAACCCAATGTATGGTTGGGTTGTAGCTAGAAGTTGCTTACTTGGTTGACACTATGCATATGTTATTATGTGTTATTCTTTAATGAGATTAATGAGCAAAACGTTTGCGTTTATTATGTAATTATATGACTGCTTTTCCATGGCTTGATTCTGGTTAAATACCAGTTACATGCATGATATATCTCTTATGATGTCATATGTGATATGTTATGATGTGCTCTTGTTATTGATCTCGCTCATGGTTTGACAAGGTATTTGATCTAAAAATTGAATGTACTTGTTTAAGGGTGCAAGGTATCCATTTCCTATAATTTCAAATGTGAGCTATACACTCCAAGTGACCTCTGAAAATGTGAAAACTTCTTATTTCTTATACAGAGATAGACTGTAGGGGCATTCACCGAACATGTGACCTCTACAAAGTGGATGAGTTCCAGAAGATACCTGGCCCTCTACAAACTCTGCCTAAAGAAATAATGAAGTAAACACTTAGAAGTCATTGTCATACACATACTTGAAGTTTGATGTCTTGCGGAATAAAACAAATAACTTTCTGCAGTTGTATAGGTGATTATGTGTGTATGCAAGTTATGTACAATTGTTGTTTATCACTTTATATCAGTTTTGTTTAGCATACCATCTTCAGCAAATAAATACATCAAAATGATGAAGCAATTCACCCCTCCTGGACTACGTGTGCTGGAACAAGCCTCTCAAACTAGGCTTGTCCTCTTGTATTAAAAATGTTACAAAGGCTAATACAAGAAAATGAGTGTCTCGAAAGACAGATCTGACTATAAATACAAAATCAAAAGATAGGAATTAGCTAAACATGCTCTTTCCTAAGCACTAAATAGTGAAATTGTACCTTATACAATACTTTTCCTAATTGGCCCTAGTGGCCCTTTAAAATTGCATGGAGAATTTCGAGGTGAAGATGACCTCAATTGGTTCTGAAACCTTTGCCATTAGACTTAGAAGGTCGAAAATAGCAGACATAGGCTTTTGAATCACCAAAAATGGATGAACACAGCCCCCAAACAACTCAAACACTAAAATGGCCCTAGTGGCCCTGAAAGCTTCCATGAAGCTAAACAGTGAGAAGAATGCCTCAACAGGAAAAACGAACTGTAGAAATGGATTCATAATACTAAAAACCTTCAAGAATGACCTTCGTTCCACATTCACTAGCTGCACAATTCTCAATGCAGCTCCCAAACCGATTTGGCCCTAGTGGCTCCTAGAACTTCCACAAAGCAAAAACATCTGCAAATGACCTCAGATGGCTGTGAAACCTGTGCCAATGGCTTCAGAAGGTCGAAGAGACCCAGAAACAAAAAAAAAAAATTCATCCAAAAAAGACTTTCCTAGCCAAAGTTATGGATCATTTATTGAACTACCAGTTTGCCCTGAAAAGACTCCAGTTAACTAAAGTTGGAGGGCCAGTTAGGCCGACCAAACTTGGCACCTCCGCCAAATCCGCCACCAAATCCTGATCTGACCACTGCATTTAACTATTTGGTGTTAAAGCGCATGTGAACACATTTATAACACTGGCAGTCTTTCTCGGATTGCGTGCCCAAAATTGTGGTTGATGCTAACTGTTGTTTAACCCGGACTTTGGGGACATGTGACCACCACGTATTATAACCATTTAACGTTATTAGCGCCGACGGTTTTAGTGGATAGGTCCGTGGTCTTGTGCTGTGGTCTCATGATTTGGGCCGGGCCCTACTCCAACTACATTTAAACTTCATATTAAATGTCTGCCGCAATTGGTTCAAGATCCACCGCGGTGGTCTAATGGTAAGGTATTCGGTTTGGTACTTGGCAGGTCGCAAGTTCAATCCACTAAAATGCCAAACAAATTTTTGAAACACGCCATGATGCTGACGTCACCTTGGGCCACGTGGCGGCCTCTGGGCCTGCCATGTGGCAGTTTGCCATTTGTTTCCCAAAACACAATATTCCAAAGAATATTCTATGGAATATTCGATTTTAATTTTTATTTTTTATTTTTATTTTTTTTTTATTTTTTATTTTTTAATTCAAAATTTTAATATTATTGGGCAATTCTTCTTTTTGGCATAACTTTCTCATACGACGACCGTTTTCTGAACCGTTTGTGGCGGTGAAATCAGGAAGACGAGCTATATCTAGTAGTTTAGGTTCAAACCAGTTCTGAGCACTTTCTTTTTGACCATTTTACGACACTTGGTCCTGAGCTCCTGATCAGTATTGAATAATTTATATGTATGTATGGGATAACTTGTGGTTATGCAACTAGTATGAGAGGGAAATGAGCCTTCTTGATGATCCTTTAATAAAACTAATGAAATAATAAATAAACCAAGTATTCAAACCTACATGCCCCTTAGTCACAAAGTGTTTGAAATTATGATTCACATGTGTTGGACAAGTTTGAGCAAGAATAGAGCTTGGAAAAAAAGTATGAGAACTTAGGAAGCTTGTTGAAGAAGTTTTGGATAGTTCTAGGCAATTGGCATGTAGGCTAGCCCTAAAATTCCTTGAATAAATTTGTGGCTACACTGTCTTAATGGGGAAAGTTTGGCCACAACCACATAGAGGATGTGTTGTGCATTCATCTTACCAAACCTTAATAGTGTCATAGGGTAGTTGTTTTTGGAACTAAATAAAAAGCATAGAGCTTGTTGTCAGAAGCGAATAAAGGTCATTGTACAAGATTGAAAATAGACAACTAGTTCCACAAGTATTTTTGCTGGTGAAATAAATGGGATATTGAGAGATCCTTTACTCTATTACCTTAGCCAGTTTAGTACCACATACTATTTTATAATCTAGATACCAACTAATATTTAGAAGAAAATCTTTTGAACTATCGATAGCATCTATGCTCTCATTGCTCTCTTGAGAAACCATTGGAGGGAAATATACAACAATAGACTTTGGAAAATTAATCATGAGAAAGGTAGGAAAATAAGTGAACTTGTCTATTTTTACCCATAAATAATTAATTCAATATTATGCCTTCATGAGGTTGATGCTGACCTTTCAACGTATGATACAATGCTCAATATTCAAATTAGGTCATAAAATTGATTTGGAAAGTGAAATCGCTGACACCTCTAAAAAAAAATACTAAACACTATATTTGTGCATAGGAACATACTAAATACATGGACAACAAGCTATGGACAACAAGCCTTGGGGATTCTAATTTGATAATGAACACATTAATAATTTTAATTAATCTCTCACTGCTGTCATAGTAGGTTGTCTTTAAATTTCATAGTTTAAGAATTAAATGCTTTCATAGTATAGGATTTGTTGCTTTCTAGATTAAATTTACTTTCAAGTCGTAAGAATAGATTTACTTCCCTGCCGGTAAAATAGATTTACTTTCATGTCACTAGAATAGATTTATCTTCATGTCAATAGAGTAAGTTTACTTTCATGTCAATTGTCATTTCAATTTCATAGATTATGATATTTATTTATAAGTTTTGAATTTGAGGCTTTTGAAAAAGAAAGTGTGTGCATACTCATCTTAGACATTTTTCATGAATAGGTTTTCCATCATTTCAAAGGTTAATTTACTCTTAAATTTAAAGGTTATTTATAGCACATATTGTGCAAGTACACTTCACATGTTCACGAACCCCAGGTTTGACAATTTAATGACATGTAGTTTAACTGACAATTAAAGTACCCAACAATAAAAATATTACGTGCACATTAGAGAAGGGTATTGATTCTTTTTGTCCATGGAGGATGTTGAGTCTTGAAAATGTCATTCATTTCCATTACAATTTCACTATTATGTCCATTATATCACCTCCATTTCACCTCCATTTCACTACTATGTCACCACATTCATCCCACTTTCATTATCATTGGGCCACATTTATGTTT
>APFE030650900.1:0-15561 GCA_000404065.3 Pinus taeda
CATCACCCTAGCTGGTTTATTTCCATTTCTGGTTGTAAGCATATTTCAGTATTTTCCATTAATGAAATGAAGTATTATTTCCGTTGCATCTTGTGTATATGGTTATCTCTGTAATTTGTTGCGTTCCTGTTTAAGTCTGGATCAAATCTCCTCCTACATAAGATCTGATTACAGTCGTTCCCAATTTGGCAGTTTCTCTCTTCCATTCACTGAGTCCCAGTAGCTATGCCAGCTCTTAGGAATACCGAGGAGAGCAAGACTCACCATATCATCATCGAATGTCGTGATTCCTACACTTCCAAGCTCATCTCTGCATGTGGTGAGCTTGTTTAGATATGTAGAGATCGTGTCGCCCTTTTCACACTTGATTTTCCAAAGCTTGTCCTTCAGTGCCAGATTCCTCTAGTCACGGTTGTTCTAATATAGATCCTTCAATGTCTTCCACATTGAAAACGGAGTCTCCTTCCCATGGAGACTCGAGACAATATGGTCTCGAACTCCCTCTAGAAGAATCCTCCTCGCTCCTGCCACACATTTCTTCCATTCCGCCAATTCTTGGGCATTAGCTGATGCTATCTTGGGGACTTCTTGATCAATGAAGTCCTTCAAACCATTGTCCTCTAATACCATTTCCATACGATCCTTCCAAGCTATGTAATTCTAGTTGCCATCTAGGGCATACTCGAGTCTCAAGCCATTGAACGCCATTGGTGAACTTTGAGATGTGATAAGAAATTGATTTTTTACCTACAATCAAGAACTTCAAACTTCAAACTTCTCCCTTCTTTGTATACTATTCTCCACTTTGATCAACTTGGCTCCGATACCATGTAGAAATTCTCACTGTAGATCACCTGATAATGCAATATACTAAAGCAAAATACTTGATCTACTTCTACTATGAAACTTTGTGGAAGCTTAATCAATTTGAGTAAGATCAATCAAAACACATATGACATAGAAGAGGAAATCATACACATGAAACACAGAAGAATACTCTAGGGAAAGCCTCAGCTAAAAACCCCGCTATCTATATTATCATACAAGTGGAAATATCTTAGGATTGCACAAAGCTTTAGCTCTCAAGCTATCCTGTTCTCAGTATAATCCCTCACTGCTGCTCATAGACAGAATAGACAACACATATGCCTTCCTTCAGTCCTCCAAGCCTCCTATTTCCTTGTGTAGTTTCTCCTAGGTCCTCCAGCTGCAACCTATGTGATTCTCACCTCACACACAACACTGACCTCTGAAATAACTGTGCAATCCTGAAGGAGATAATTCCTTCTGCATGGATGAGTTTCCTATATAGGAAAATTCCTCCAACTAATAGTACATTGTCTCTTCCTTTAATCTCAACTGGGTCTCTGTCTGAACTGACATGCATGAGTTATTTATGAGAGAATATTCAGTTATCTGGAGAACACTAGCTGCATGCATGCATTAACTAATTGAACTCACAATTAGTTCCTCCAAATGTTTGGAACTAATTTAACTGGACTTAACTGAGCTAACTAATTACAACTCAAATACAACTCATCCTTATCTCCTTAATTAAGGGATAACCTCCTCAATCAAAGGGATAACTATTGCATGTCTTCACAAAGACTTCATGTTTGAATTTCTCCAACTAATTAACTCAAGATGAATTAATTAATTATTTTTCATACAGCTAGTGAGACTAAATTCGAAATTTAATTCTCAATTTTAATTCAAGGACAAATTAAAATTGGAATATATCCTGAAAGGCTATTTAAGCAATTCTATTTTTAGCATTTCCATTTTTTACTATTTCCAACAGAGTTGGAGTATATCCTCAAATGCTATTTTTAGCATTTCTTGTTGCTATTTTCAACAAGAACATTGGCATTAAAAACCAGAAGGTCGAAAAGTCTAAACCATTGATATGTAGCAACAGTAAATCAGGTCCTGAAATGAAGCAACTTTTAGAGGATATGACTATCACACCTTGGAAAGCATTGCAAGGAGTGAAGGATGAAAAACCTGTCAAAGCAATATTATCTCGTGTGAGGTCAAGGGAATTATCATTGGAGAAAATGTTTGAGGAATTTCAAAAGTAAGTTTCTTGAATTACTTTTATTTATTTCTAGATTATAATTTTCTTTTAAATATAACATATTGTTCTTGGTAGTATTTGTTATACATATGATTATAATAAATTTTCTTACTTTATCTATGCAGTCACAAAGTTTACATGAAAATTCAAGAATAAATGGTTAAATTGTTGAATGAAGATAGTTGGGATGATGTTGTACGCAACTATCCAAATGCAAACTCTACATCAACATTAAAAAAACATTATCTTGCATTTAAAAAGGTATGTTGATTTATACATTCATTTTATTCATCTGTACACTATTTTTAATTTATAACTTACACATATATTTGTTTATTTTATAAAAGATGAAGAAGGATGAAAGTGGTGCACCAGATAGTTTCAGAACCTTTATTGAAAAAATAAAGATCAAAAGACCGAAGAAGCAACATCTTAAGAATGTTGAACTTGATCCAACTCTTACTCATTTCATTTGGAATCGGCTTGACACTATTCAATATCAAGTTATACAAGGCAACTGTGAAGACATTGCTAAACTCATACCTAAAAGGGATTATGCCTAGTTATTGCAGATATTCCCCATGGTTTCAATATTCCAAACATTGACTATGATAGTGACCCTTATATTTATCAAGCTCTTAGTAAAGTGGTTGCAGGATTTCTAGAAGTTACATCATCACCATTGTGGAGATTTGTGACATTCCATCCAGACACACAATTAGCAATCTTATTGTCAAGCTTCAAGGGGAAAACAAATTCAAGGATGCAGCTTACATGGTAAGACGTTTAAAATGTATATTTGATTAACGTTAAAAAATTCATTTATGTACAAGTTAATTGAACTTTTACTATTTCATGTTACCGGCAAAAGTCAAATCTTCTTAACCATGAAGATCAATCATTTATAAATGATTGTGAGTTCATCCATATTGATATTTCGACAAAAGTTGATAGCAATATGTCTATGATTATTAATCGGGTAGATGGAAAGAGTCATAGTCAAATACTGACTTATGATATTGTTGTGAGAAAACTAACATATGAAGACAAAGAAGCAAAAGGAGAGAAAGTTAACATTTATCAAAAACCACAGTTATTGATTAACTATCTTATAGACATATGTTCAAATGAAGGAGATTGGGTTTTGGATTTATTTTCTGGCCCAGGTAAGTTTTATTATATGGAATTGAATTTCAGTACGTTATTCTTAATTTATATGTCATTGTACTAATTTACTTCATTATTTCTTTTGTGCTTGATAATTAGATACAACACTAGCATGTTGCCTTCAAAAAGGAAGAAATTGCATTGCCATTGAACAAGATCCAATAAAGTGCAATCTTATTCAGCAAAGAATTAATGCTCTTCAATTTCTTCCATATCAATGCAAGAAATTGGGTTGGAGAAAGGGGACTTTAGTGAATCACGTGTGGCAAAAAAAGCAAAGGAACCCCAACCACCATTACACGGAATGATTGGAAAGGCATATATTGAGAGATTCGCAGACATCAAAGATCCATTAGAAGAGGAAAATGAGCAAAATGAAGGAGAAAATATCGTGGAAGAAGACAATGATGAAACTCTAGAGGATGAAGAGTTTGGATTACATGACATTGTTGATTAAATTTAAGTTATGCTTGGAAATCAAGCTCATTTTTTTGTAACTATTAATTAGTTATACTTGTAATGTTTTGAATTTGACATTTTCTAAGAAGAATAAGCACTCAATTGAAGTTGTTATGCGTTCAATATTTGTATTATGTGATTTTCGCATTAATTTTTATGTTAATCATTATGTTTTGAAAAAAAACAGTGATTATTATTATTTTTTTGACGTGAAATTTATTATATATATATATATATATATATATATATATATATATATATATAATATATATATATATATATATATATATATTATTTAACCATTTTTGGTTAAAATTTTCCTATAAAAATTGTTATTTTGACATGTCATCTCTAGCAAAAAATTACAAAAAATTATCAAAATGTGTAGTTTTTTAGGTATATTTATGTTAAAAATGTTGGCATTATGACTCAGGTTTGGCACTATGACATAGGTGTTGTCCTTGATGGCAACTCACTCAGATGACAGATCAGTTCAGGCTCTCAGAATAAAAGAAAAAGAGATATACGTAGTTTCAACTTAACCAAGGCGCGTATACATGCAGGATCGTCGATCAAAAGTCGTGTATGCATATGCACGCACTTTCATGCACAGAAAAGTGTGTACATGTGGGAAAACTAATTTTTAGTCCATGGTATTTGGTCCTTGGTGTTTGGACCTATGGTTTTGGACCATGGTATCTCATTGGAAGTGTTAAACCCAGGTATTGTTCTAAGTGGTTTTGGACCATGGTATTAAGTAAGGCCTATGACTATAAAAGGGGAAGGAGATCATTAGGCAAAGGAACTCAAGTATTGAATATCTTAGGAAGAACAAGATCTAGAATACTAGTCACTGGGGTTACGGTGCATAGCTGGATCTAAATCAAGGAGGAACCTGAGCACTACAAGAAGGATAAATGCTATTGATGGGTCAAGATCTTAAGGCTTGAATAGAAGTATCTTTGTGTTATTTTGATTTGTTATATTTGGCATATGATTTGATCTATAAATCTGATAATCTGAGTATAACTGATGTCTGAATAATTGAAAAGGGTAAACTATCTTTTATAGATATGTATGCAGGTTCGACACAACAAAGACACGTATGCACGCTGGGTCGATAATTCAAAACAGCGTATATGTTGGTTTCCATGTCTGAAGTAGCGTATATCTAAGTTTTGAAATGAAAAATTCTTTGACTTAATAATACTGATTCACCCCCCAGTATTATTTCCAACAATTGGTATCAGATCAGGTCCTTCAGAAGAAGCTTGATCGCTTGAAGGAAGATCTATCATCATGAGCAACTACGAAATGGAGGCATCCATCAGGCCGCCAATCTTTGATGGGAGCAAATTCGTTTATTGGAAGGTAAGAACCACAGCCTATCTTCAATCTCTTGGTGTAGAAGTTTGGGATATCATGGAAGGAGGATACACATTCCCATCAACAACTCCTATAGATACAATTGGTAAAAAGTAGTATGAAACAAATGCAAAGGCTTTCAATACTCTATTGGGGAGTCTATCTCAATCAAAATTCGTCAAGGTTATGCAGCTCAAAACCGCCAAAGAAATATGGGACAAGATCATTCTGAGCTATGAAGGAGATGATCAAGTAAAACGTGCAAAACTACAATCTCTCAGACTTCAATATGAAACTCTCAGAATGCACAATGATGAAAGTGTGGCTAATTATTTCTTACGTATAGATGAGATTGTTAATCGCATGAAAAACTTGGGTGAAGAGATAAAAGAAGTTACTTTAGTTGAAAAGGTTTTAAGATCTTTGTCTTCTAAGTTTGAATCAAAAGTTTTTGCCATAGAAGAAAAGAAGAATCTTCAGAGTATTACCATGTCACAGCTGCATGGAATCCTAACTGCTTTCAAAATGAGAAAAGGGGGTCCATCAAACATCAGAGAAGCTGCATTCAAAACTTCAAAAGGAGAATATAATGAGTCAGGACATACGTCAGAAGGAGATGAAGAATCAAACTTTGTCAAGAACCTTCAACGGGGCTTTGGAAGATTCATAGGTAAGCTACCTTTCAAATGCTTTGCTTGTGGGAGAGTCGGTCACTATGCAGCCAAATGTCCTCATAAAGATAAAGGTAAGGAACCGGTTAAATGGAACAGAAAACAGAATGTAAGTAGGAAGAGCTATTATACACATGAAGACAACGATGGACTTTCAAATAGTGATGAAGATGAACATGGTAATGATTATAGACTTTTGATGGCTTTTGAAGATGATGATTTCTTGGATGCATAGATGAAGATGATCTCTATGAAGACATTTCTAAACTTAAAATTTGTTTAGAAGCAAAGAGTATGATCATAGATACTCTGACATTCCAACTTGCTGAAAGGGAAAAACATAATGAAAAGTTAGAATGTGAAATTGTGGGACTTAGAAAAGATATTGAGAAAACAAAAGCTCTTAATCTTAGATTTGCTAAAGGATCTGAAAATTTAGATGAGATTATAAAAGTGCAGCGTTCTCCTTTAATCAAGACAGGTCTTGGATATACTGAAGAAGCATCTCAAGCACAGAAGCCATCCACCTCCAAAAGTTATCTAGATGTAGCAAGGAGAAGTGAACAGGTTGACAAACGTCAGCAAAGGCATAATGCAAATCACCAGGTAAATCGGGGTCAATCTACTTCAAATATGAACAGAAGCTACAACCAACCACAGGTAAATCATTCTTAATTTGCCTCAAGAATGAATGTCAATGGAAACTACAATCACCTGGTCGGTAGATTTGATAATCGCAGGAATTTCTTTAATGGCTGATGTTTTTCATGTCACAACTTTGGACACAAAGCTGCTCAATGTGTTGCCTACAAAACCATCATGACTCGAGAAGCACGAAATCAAAGAAGTGTGTCTGGGATCATGAAGAAGACCTACAGTAACTTTTATGTTCTTGAAAATGAAATAGAATGCTCTATTTGTAACAACTTCAGTCATGAAGATTCTGAATGCAGGAGTAAGTTTTGGCAAACATCTCAGAAGGAGCAAACTTCATTGGGTCCCAAAACATGGAGAAAGAAATAATCGCAACCAGAAAGATGTGGTATAACCTTATATGTGGAAGGACAGGAAAATCAATGGTACATCGATAGTGGATGCTCGAAACATATGACAGGTGATAAAGAAAAACTTCACTCGTATAGTGCCTTGGAAATGACACCCCTGCACTCATAAAAGGTAAAGGTTTTTTTCTTTTGAAGGAAAAAGTCAAATCTAGAAATGTTATGTGTGTTGATGGCTTAAAGCATAATCTATTGATTGTTAGTCAAATGTGTGATCAAGGAAATGAGGTAATATTTCGATCAAATGGATGCATTGTTCATGAGCTTGATACAGGAGAAACAGTGATCAAAGGCATAAGAACTCCAAATAATTTATAAATGCTCAAGGGAGGAAAACAACAATGCTATCTAAGCAAGAATGATGAACACTGACTATGGCACAGAAGATTGGGGCATCTAAGCTTTCCTCAAATAACGAAAGCATGCAAATATCAGGCAGTTCGTGATCTCCCTAACATTATAATTCCAGACAATACAATATGCAAATCATGTCAGTTTGGTAAGAAAACCAGAACTAATTTCCTTGAGAAGGAAGGATCAGCTAGTAAGCCAGTTGAACTTGTCCATATTGATTTATGTGGTCCATCAAGGAAAAAGTCACCTCGAGGAGAAGAATACTTTATATTGTTCATTGATGACTTTTCCAGGATGTGTTGGATAGGAATTCTGAAGCATAAAGACAAAGCTTTTGAAAAGTTCAAAGCATTCAAAGCCTGGGTTGAAAATGAATCAGATTGCAGAATCAAATGCCTCAGGTCTAATCAAGGAGCGGAATTTACCTCGAATGATTTTTTCGACTTTTGTGAAGAACATGGAATAAGAACGGAATTCTCTACTGCAAGGACTCCTCAACAAAATGGAGTAGTGGAAAGGATGAATAGAACGGTTCAACAAATGGCTCGCGCTATGCTATATGAGTCTGGAACTTCTACAACCTTCTAGGGTGAAGCTGCATTTGCTGCCATTACTATTCTCAACAAAACAAATGTTCGGGTAAATAGCACTCAAAATCCTCATGAACTTTGGTATGGTAAGACTCCTACGGTAAAATACTTCAAAGTTTTTGGAAGCAAATGTTACATCAAAAGGACTGATGACAACCTTGGCAAGTTTGAACCTAGAGTAGATGAAGGCATTCTCCTTGGTTACTCTTCCCAGAGTAAAGGATATAAGTGTTACAATAAAAGACTTGGAAAAATTGTTGAAAGTATTGATGTGGTGGTTGATGAAGAAGGAAACAATTCAAAACAGAGAAAAACCAAAGATTTTGAAGATGAAGAGGACTATCCTTCAACATCATATCAAACTAATGCTGAAGAAGAAACTTATGAGGCACCAAAAGAACAAATAAGAATATAAGAAAAGACTCCATCTAGATATGTTCTGAAGAACCATCCAAAGACTCAAATTTTGGGGCAGAAAGAGGCAAGTGTTCAAACAAGAAGAACTATAACAGAAGCTTCAAGCTATCTAGCATTGCTTTCCTCCGTTTAACCACGAAATGTAAGTGAAGCATGCAAAGATGAATGCTGGGTCAAGGCCATGAATGAAGAACTTGAGTAGATTGAAAATAATAACACTTGGGAATTGGTTCCTAGACCTAATGATAAGAATATCATAAGGACCAAATGGACATTCAAAAACAAGCTAAACGAAAAGGGAGATGTTATGAGAAACAAGGCCTGACTTGTTTGTAAAGGGTATGCTCAACAAGAAGGTATAGACTTTGAAGAAACCTTTGCACCCTTTGCTAGACTTGAAGCCATAAGAATGTTCCTTGCTCTTTCTAGCTTTCAGAAGTTCAAAGTATATCAAATGGATGTGAAATCTGCCTTTTTAAATGGAGACTTAGAAGAAGAAGTGTATATTGAGCAACTGGATGGATTCATCCTTGGAAATGATTCAAAACTTGTATGCAGACTTAAGAAGGCACTCTATGGTCTCAAACAGGCTCCAAGGGCTTGGTATTATCGTCTGGACAAATACCTCCATCAACAAGGCTTTTCAAAAGGATCAGCAGATAGAAATCTATATATAAAAATTGATAATGATAAATTGCTAATACTTGTTGTGTATGTTGATGATATCATCTTTGGTAGCAATGAAGAAGCCATCAGTCAAAACTTTGCTTTGGTGATGCAAAAAGAATTTGAAATGTCCTTGCTTGGTGAGCTCACATATTTTCTTGGTTTACAAGTCCAACAAAACAAAGACAGTATCTTTCTATCACAAACCAAGTACCTCAAGTAGATATTGAAGAAATATGGCATGGAAGATTCGAAACCAATATTTACACCTATGGTAACAGGAAGCAGCCTCAGCACAAATGATGATTCAGCAGCAGTACACCAACCAACCTGTAGATCCATAATTGGTAGTCTTCTCTATCTGACAGGTACCCGACCAGACATCATGCATGCAGTAGGAATAGTTGGAAGATTCCAGGCAAATCCAAAAGAAGCACACCTTCAGGCAGTTAAAAGGATTTTCAAATATCTTCAAGGAACACAAAACTATGGATTATGGTATCCTATAGATACAAATCTCACACTTCATGCATACACAGATGCAGATTGGGTAGGAAGCGTGGATAACAGAAAAAGCACTAGTGGTGGTGCATTCTTTATGGGTTCTAGATTAGTACCTTGGTTCAACAAGAAACAAAGTTCAATTGCATTATCTACAGCAGAAGCAGAGTATGTCGCTCTTGCATCTTGATGCACACAACTCCTTTTGATGATGCAAACTTTGCAAGACTTCCAAATCACTTGCACTCCACCTACTCCATTTTATGTGATAATACAAGTGCAATCAATATTTCAAAGAATCCAGTCATGCATTCAAAGACCAAGCACATACCTATCAAATATCATTTTCTCTGGGAACAAGTGCTTGAACAAAAGGTCAAATTGGAGTATGTTCCCTCCACGGAACAGGTTGCTGATATATTCACCAAACCACTGCCCAGGGAGACATTTGAATACCTTAGATAGAAGTTGGGAGTAGTTGATGCATCATCTTGCTATTGAAAATTATCTGTTTCAGAGAAAAGTGGTTGTACACGAGTTTCAGGAGGAGCATCCATGTACATACGCTGGTTTCTGTGGATACAGTCATGTATATGTTGATTTGAAGAAAAACAGTGGGCCAAACTTAGGATGAAAAAAGTCTGACATGGATCTGACAGAGACCATTTGGTACAGGTTCAAGGGAGCATATACTTCTAATAATGCATTGTTGGCATTATCTTAGAAGATCTTGGTTCGATTTCACAGTTGTTTTTGGGTTCAGGTGGAACAAGTGTTGAGGGAGAACATTGTTACTAGTTTGAATGATGATTGATAGATGTTGTTGATGATAGTTGTTGATGACTATCATAGTCTTGTTGTAGATATTTTATCTCTATGTCATGTATATCTTTTATCATCAAGGTCATGTAATGACCTATTTTGGTTTCCCCACTATGCTTGGGATGGATGATGTAATGTTCTTGTTTTATCATGTGTAAACTTTTGGTGTATCCCCACATGGTTGGGTGGATGATTCAATATAGGTATATCCCCACTTGGTCGGGAGATGGATGTATGTATGAGTCTTTGGTGATAGGAAGGTCATTTATGATGTCTAGAGTCATGTTCTTTCTTGCAGCACATCTTTTTGCAGGCCTTGCCTACAGTCAGGGGGAGCATAAATAGCACAGCAGAGCAAAGATTTCAGCATGTACTCAGGGGGAGCACAACCCATTACCCTTGATGACAAAGGGGGAGAATAACTTTGAGTGATTTGGGGTTGCCATCAAGTCCAAAGAGGGAGATTATTGGCATTATGACTCAGGTTTCACACTATGACACAGGTGTTGTCATTGATGGCAACTCAGTCAGATGACAGATCAATTCAGGCTCTCAGAATAAAGGAAAAGGAGATATATGTAGTTTCCACTTAACCAAGGCGCGTATACACGCGAAATCGCCGATCAAAAGTCACG
Source organism: Pinus taeda (assembly GCA_000404065.3). NCBI lineage: Eukaryota > Viridiplantae > Streptophyta > Pinopsida > Pinales > Pinaceae > Pinus > Pinus taeda. The sequence goes on from APFE030650900.1 coordinate 10,786, forward strand.
TATGCATATGCACGCACTTTCATGCACGGAAAAGCGCGTACATGTGGGAAAACTCATTTTTAGTCCATGGTATTTGGTACTTGGTATTTGGACCTATGGTTTTGGACCATGGTATCTCGTCCGAAGTGTTAAACCTAGGTATTTGGATCTAGGTATTGGTTCTAAGTGGTTTTGGACCATGGTATTGAGTAAGGCCTATGACTATAAAAGGGGAAGGAGATCATTAGGCAAAGGCACTCAAGTATTAAATATCTTAGGAAGAACAAGATCTAGAATACTGGTCACTAGGGTTATGGTGCATAGCTGGATCTAAATCAAGGAGGAACCTGAGCACTAGAAGAAGGATAAGTTCTATTGATGGGTCGAGATCTTAAGGCTTGAATAGAAGTATCTTTGTGTGATTTTGATCTGTTATATTTGGCGCATGATTTGATCTATAAATCTGATAATTTGGGTATAACTGATGTCTGAATAATTGAAAAGGGTAAATTATCTTTTATAGATCTATACGCAGGTTCGGCACAGCAAAGGCGTGTATACATGTTGGGTCGGTAATTCAAAACAGTGTATATGTTGGTTTGCCTTAATACAGAAGCGTATGCACGTAGGTTCTTCATCTTGAAGTAGCGTACGTCTCATAAAATATGTTTTAGATACTTTTGTTTATTGCTGCAGTATTCTAGGTTCAGGATTAGTGTCTGGTTACTGTTTTTGTATTCTGGTTACAGCATTCAAAAAAGTGATTGATAGATTCAGTTTTGGTGGGTGCAAAGGGGATTGGTTGATGCAAATACATTTGATGTTTGATTGATGCTATTTATGGATCCAGTCTAAAAATTTATGAAACGTGGTCCCTGGAAGAAAAGGGAAGGTTGTAGCTGTTAGAGTCGGTCTAGTAGCCCTCCACCAGAGATCAAAACTCTTTGCATTTCATGTTTAGGTGTCCCATCAGTGTGATCATGTTGCATTTCGTTAGGCATGCCATAACTCTGCTGGAGGAGTTTGTGTCTTTTATTCCCCTCTTGTTTGCCACCGCTGGTTCAGGTTTGTTGAGTGAATAAAATCTTCAAAGGGTCATTTATCTCGTTTTAAATTTCGAGGTCTTAGGTCTAGGGTTGAGTCAATTTTTGTCTTAAGAGGTCATAAAGGACCAGCAGGCTAGAGGGATGTTCTTCATAAAGCATCATTTCAACAATTCTCACTATTGTACAGCTAGATTTTCACCTTGTTTTCAAAACTCTGTTTTTGAAAAACAAAGGTCATTATCTCATTTTTTGTAAAAATTCTCAAAATTTCAAACTCTCCAAATGTCAAAGTGCAGCCTTGGTCTCCTTTGCCAAAGCACCTTAGAAGCTATCCCTGCAAAAATTTTCAGAAGAAATCATCATTTCAACCAATGTTTCAAAGAAAAGAAACCAAAAGTCAGAGCCAATTAATTCAAAAAGTGTCAACATTCAAAACATTATAAAGTGGGTTTTGGGTGAATGAAAATCTAAAGGAAGCCTATAAAAGCACATCATTCTTCATTAGCAACTCATTTTCCTCTCACAAGATAAGTGAAACCTTGCAAAGGCGATTTTAGGAGTTCTTGAGCAAAGTGGGTAGTTTCAGAGGCGCGCTACGCATCAGGAAGGGCGCGCTACGCGTCAGGGAGCTTTTCTCAGTGTTATTCTGCACGTGCGCTACGCATCAGAGGGGTGCTACGCGTTGGGCAAGGCGCGCTACGCGTTGGGTTTTCTGCTCAACAAATTTCTAGCAAGCCATCAAATCGATTTTTCTCTCAAGCACATTGCAAGTAGGCCTCTCCTCCATGGCTAGATTTGGTTTTGCAAGATGAAAGAGAAAATTAATATGTTCAAATGCTATGAAAATGATAAATCAAAACCCTACATTGTTGTGGAAAATTTAAAGTCTCAATGGTACTAGTGTTTCAAATTTCTCTTGTTGTCCAAGGTTGCCCATTTTTTATCCCTTTTTCCCCCACCTTCACCAACATTCTCCTTAAAATTTTCCCATGCAATTTTATAATATTCTTATTAAAATCCACTAAAATCCTTAAACCCTATTAAAATTCCCAAACCCTACTTCACCTTAAAATCCCACTTATTGTCCCTAATTCCCTCATGTTCCCCTTTCCCTAACAATTCCAATGTCTTTTTGTCCCCTTGGTGACAGCATTTGAAAAAGTCAAACAGCAGTTCATTGGGTACAAAGTCAGCATTACATTTCAGTCACTTTGCCTCCAAAACCATGTCAGAAACCGAATCAGATTATGAAAAGAGTGATGACCGTGATTCAACACTGGAGATAGAGGTGCCAAGGAGGCATCACAAGGGTGGTAAAGGTGGTCGGCATGTCAGGGAGGAGCCCACCTCTTTGGCTCATTTGCAAGCTTGTCCACTTGTAGTGACCTATTTTCAGTACCTATCATGTTTTGAGTATTGTGAGAGGATCTCACAAATTCAACATCATGGAGAATTAGTCCGCTTGTTTGTCCTACATTTGCACAATGGTCATGTGAACCTTGCAGGAGTGGACTTCACACTATCACCCGAGATTGTTGCTCAAGCAACCGGGATACCAAATGTTGGAGAGGAGTGGAACAAACGACAACAGTTAGAAAGATTTCATTATGAGCCATATATCAGACCTGGATGTATGAGACACCAGACTGCTGTTTTTCCCTTCAGATTCCTAAGGGATGAGTATGCACCCTTGATGAGGCTCATTATTCGCTATTTCACTTGTGAGGGTATATTTTCACGTCTATATTCGTACCATATCCATTTGTTGATGCATTTCACATGGGTACGAATGATGAACATTCCATTTTTCATGTGCCAAAATATAGAGAGGATGGTTCCCTTGGTACAAAGGAAGAGCCCAGCACAGCAACACAAAAGCATTTATCATTATGCATTGATCAAGATCATAGTGATGCATCAGTTGGCACAACAAGGTATTCCATGGGAGGATTTCATTTCTCGCGACTTCTTCATGGTGCCTGTTGGTACCATTCCATGACCTCCTTTTTCCTCCTAAAACATATCATTTGACTACCCTTTTTCATCATATATCTCTCAGATCCCTTGAAAATTGATTAGTTAATAGTCCTATAGTTATTAAATTGCATTGAAATTGATTTAGGACTTTTATGTTAACGAATTAGGAATTTTTGGCAAAATGGCTACAGGAAGTTCCAACATCCTTTAATTGGTTTATTGTTTGACATGTGGCATGACAGCTAGGCTAGAGCAAAGGGTAGGGATGAAAAGTATAATGTCCAAGCATGGATGAATACCTATCCCACAACAGAATCGACCCTCCTACATGCGCGGTCAACGAAGGTCAAACTATGGCATGTTGGCGACAAAGGCAGCAACAGCACGCATTCTAAATTGATTTAGTTTTGTTTCCTTTTTTAAATCAGTTTAGGATAGAAACATTTTCAAAAATCACGACATGGTAAAAGCGGCAACAGCCACATCATGAATGTACATTCGTTTTCGAAATGTAAGGGTTGTAAAACCATATGTAAAGACAGTTCTGGATAGTCAGTCAGTTTATCACCATCGTTGTTTCGTTTTGAAAACAGAGTTTTGAATTTAATATCAAGGACATAGTTGCAGTCACGATCTTCTTGCGTTGATTTGGTAATCGTTGGATCACAGTCCAGTATACCTCTGGAACGCGGACGGGCCCTGCGTAACGTGGTATACTGTTGTTTTCTTTCATTTACAGCTTAGGGTATTAAATATGCGCAGTGATTAGAATTGGTTTATGTTTATGATATGCATATGATTTATGTTTATGATCGTGCTTGAATAGATCATCATTGAGATCATGAACCGTATCCTGTAAGGGATTAGATCCCTTGTTGTCTTGTAAAGCAATGTCATGAACTCTTATAATTACGATTTCCATATATTTTTATCTCGTATGAATGTTAATGAATGCTGAGTACTTGCTGAACAGGGGTTTTATGCATGGTGTCTCTGTAAGGGGATTAAAATCTTGGTTTACAGTGATACACAACATTTTAGTTTAATAAATTAATTGAATGACAGTGTTGTAACTAGGTAGATTAGACTTAGCTAATAATCCTTTATGTCTATATACTTTAGACGCATGCCTCTAAGTCTACGCACCCTGGTCGATAATAAATATAGCCTAGTGTAGCACCCTAGATAGGACACTACATTTTGGCGCCGTTGCCGGGGAGGCGTACTTAAAGGATTTAAAAAAAGAAAAGCAAAAAAAAATTCAATAAACAAAAACACAGTTAGAAATCATGTTCATTTATGCCTAGATTTAGAGACAGTCATGGTAGATTCATAAATACCCCCCACCATTCAAAAACTAACCCATCATCATCAGGAACAAACTCTTTAAGGAATTCAACACCAGCTGAGGAGGTCATCATACAAGCATTAGAGGATAAACAAAATTCAGGACAGAGACTTGCTCTCATCGAAAGGCAAACTTTATTAACATATAAATCGCAGAAGAAGTACTTTCCTAGGTCTTCCACACAAGGAGAAAGTAGCACAGTGACCGAACAATCTTTCTTTAATCTCCTCTTTAAAACAAGTGACTCTGACACAGAGAAACCTATTAGAATGGCTGAGGAAGGAGATGTAACAGTACCACATCAAGGACATAGAGACGAAGAAGAGTAAACTTTTCCTTTTCCTATACATGAACCACAAGAAGATGATGAGATCAAAATGAAGAACATACCTCCATCCGTGCTACCAAACTTTTATGGTATGGCTT
>APFE030650902.1:0-20176 GCA_000404065.3 Pinus taeda
GTTTTTCGGTCCATGGTATTGGATGCTTCGGCATGTATAATATGTATTGTAACATTGAAAGGAACATAATGAAAAATCAAGCTGGTAGTCTCGGTTTTGAGATCCAGTGGGAAATCTCTGTGTATATGTGTTTTATGGGTTATGCTCTCGCATTTTTATTTTCTTGTGATTTAGAATTCGTATGCAGGTAATTTCTGTACGGGGTTAAAACCTACAATTACGACAAAGAAATATATTCCATTCTACAGGCATGCCGTCAATGGAATCATTACATTCTAGGGAAGGAAATAATCATCCACATAGACCACCGACCTTTATAGTTCATCCAAACACAAGGGAAGTTGCAGAACGATCGCCATCAGAAATGGTCCACCTATCTAAAAAAGTTCCATTTGAACTAAGTATAAGAAGGGCAGCACCAACAATGTTGTTTATTTCCTCAGCCGACCATCGGTCATGGCATTGATCACTGTTCTCGACTCCTGTGGGCACGAGACATCGGGGTGGCCACATCTTTACAAGAGTGATCCATAATTTGGAAACATATACCAGACACTCTTGGAAGGGAAGCAAGTTCCAAATTTTCACCTTCAAGATGCACTGTTATGCCACCTGGGACACATCTGTGTTCCTTCAAGTGAGAATGCCAAGATGATTTGGGAGGCACACTATAGTTGGGTAGCTGGACATTTCAGAGTAGAGAAAACAGTGGCAGCATTTCAGAAGTATTTTTATTGGCCGAAACTTCATTAGAATGTTGGGAAGTACATCAGATCCTGCACTGCCTGTTCCATTGCCAAACCAACCATCAAGAAGAAAGGCATGTATACTCCTCTACCTACTCCTAATCAGCCTTCGGAATATGTCTCCATGGATTTCATGTTGGGCCTTCCTTCTACTAAGCACAACAACGATTGTGTTTTCATGGTCGATGATAGATTCTCTAAGATGGCCATCATGGCGGATTGCAAGAAGAGAATCACAACAGAGGCCACTGTTAAGATATTCTTTGAGAGAGTGTGGGTACACTTTGGGATCCCACAATCCATTGTCTCAGATTGGGATAGTAGATTCCTGAGTGCATTTTTTCAAATCTCTAATCGATGTTGGATACAAAACTTACTAAGTCCACGACTTTCCATCGCCAAACTGATGGCCAAACAGAGGTTGTCAACATGATGATCATACACATTATGCGCATGTACAACTCGAAGCATCCATGCATGTGGGTTTAAAGTCTCCCCTATGTCCAACATAGCTACAACAGATCTCTCCACAGATCAATAGGCCATAAGCCCTTTCAGGTAGGGTTGGGATTTCAACCATTATGCCCCATTAATGTGGCCATACCATTTGCAACCACTCAAGTAGATTCGGCTCACATTTAATCCAAAGTTGAACGGGCTAACAACTTCATTGAGTGCATTCAACACATCCACCAATAGGTCCATGATATATTTTAGAAAGCCAATGTTAAGTACAAGTGACGCCATGATCAGCATTGAGTGTCGCACAAGTTCTAGTTGGGCGACAAAGTTTGACTACATTTGTAGAAGGAGCGCCTTGTTGGACCCCACCGCAATCTTCACCCGCTCTGATATGGGTTAGACACCATTACCAAGGCTGTCGATGACAATGCCTTCGAGCTTAGAATCTCGTCGTTCCTTGGTCTACACCTAGTGTTCAATGTAGATCACCTCCGGCCATACTTTCCACCATTGTTGGACACATCTGACATTGCAAAATAGCTCACACCAATAAACATCAACCTAGACTGCATGAAATAGGCCACAACTGATCAGATAATAGACACAAAGATCAAGAACACTGGACAACAGAGGATACATTTATATCGAGTTGTCAAAGCAGGCCACCTCCTTCACTAGGGCAATTGGTTCACCAGGGACCACGTTCAACAAAAATTTCCTCACCTCATGGAGGCTCTACACGCAATGGGACCATTACTTCCGAAGGGGGGAGGAATGATCCAGGTGGATATTGGTGGCCACCTGCCTATTCCACATAGAACCCCTAGTCAATTTCATTTCTTTCCTTGTTCATTTCAACATTTACTATTTTTAGTAGTTTTTCAGGTTCTAAACTTCCAAAGCAGTTTTGATCCCCTAAACAACATTTTTTTGGGGTCTGCAGCAGGCCCATAGTTATAAGCAAGGGCCTCTGGTGAAACCTATAGTACTCAGCAAGACCTTTCTAACAAGGTATTGTACGCGCCAAACGAAGATAATATGACCAAGTTACGACCCTGGGAAGTTGGTTCCCAACTAACCCCAACGAGGCCCACAAACTCTTGGTGTTACATCTCATGGGGTCAGGGTTTTGGTTTTTTAGGGTTTTCTCCTGTTTTATAATAATAAATAGGCCCTTGAGCCTCATTGTAACATAGTTCGAAGGCATGTAGCCACCACATCTCTTCGATAAGCTACCATCGCTCGAGCTATCGTATTTCCATTCTGTTTGTTAGCATAGTTCAATATATTTTTCTTAATGAAATGAAGTATTTTTTTTTTTTTTTTATCTGCTGCATGTTTGTGTTTATGATTTTATTTGTAAGTCGTAGCATTCTTGTTTAAGTTCACGTCATGATCCCTTAATCAGACTATGGATAGTGATAAATCTTAGAGACTAGGAGACAATAAAATTCCTCATGGTGTAGGTGGATAAATATGGTGGCATCCATGTTTGTTTAGGGCATAGTGATCTAGTGTGGATTGCAGAAATGCCTAGTTCTATTGATGAGGGTGAGGCGATGTACCCTCGGCAAGCCCTAGTTGATTTTTTGGTCATGAGTCCCACATTCATGCTTGGAATATGGCATAGGGGTCGTTGGTTGAAAGAAACATTTGGTTCAGCCAATCTATGATTGGGCGGTTCGTGGAAGTCCCAAACCCAGTTGGATTTTGCATTCATTAATAAGAGTTACTCATCCTTGGCATTTCATGTGCAAATATATTGTTTTTATATGTGGATTCTATGGTTGTTATATCCTCGTTAGTTATGTTTTTTATATGATGGTTATAAGTATGTTTTATGACAGTGATGACGTATGTCTCTCATCATGTTTTAAGTTTTAAATGAATGAGCAATTAATATATGACCTAATAAATGATAATTCAGCTAATGTGATAAGGTATCAATGCTTCTTCGCAATTCTCACATAAGTATGAGACCCCTATGCTTAGATCTATTGTTATGACCTGTAGAATGAATATTTGTGACATGTTTGACGAAATACCGATCATGGCTAATAGGGGTCCATTCAAGTACTTATTCAAGTATTTGTATTAATATCATTGTTTCGATGTTATTTTCATTTTTGGAAGTTCCATGGAGTTCTGGGAAGTGGCCTGAGTCCTGGCCCTAAAAAAGTGCCATAGAATCAGGTGTCGTTGGCTTTGAACTAGTTGAAAAAAATACCCTAGTCACTTGCATGCCCTTGGTGTGAGAGTGAATGGAGTGTCCCAGTCGCATGCATGCCCATTTCATGGGAGTGACTAAGGCCATAAGTCAGTAAAATGTTAATTTTCCTCAGGGGTTGGTCACTTGGAAAGGTTGGTTGGCTCCTAGAGGTTTTGTAGCATGTGTAGAAGATCAAATTGGTTGTGTTGTGTCAGTTCCACTTCCTTAACTGTACGTGGGGAGTTGAATCAGATCATAGTAGCCTCTCGTCACATGTTTACCCTAGTGGACTGATTAACTTGGGTAAATGTGGGAAGAGGTTGTTACATCATTTGTAGCAAAACCATGATAATCATCAATAACCACCATGCTTCAGATAGACATTTGCAACATAATCAACTGACAACAACAACATAAATGATAAAATGATAGCAGTATGAATATCGTCATCATCAAGAAGAAATATATCAACAATCAGATAAGAGATTGCAGGATAGTCCCTTCAATGCCATTAACACATGCCCAAATATGTAGTGCATCCAAGCATCATTAAACAAGAGTGGCATAAACAAAATATTTTTGCAATAAAGAAACTCATCCCCTTAAATTCATGTCATCAAGGTTAGAACACTTTCTCGACATTAGGGAAGACCCACAATCCTCAAGTAGCAATATCTTATCAATCTCTTGGACCACAACACCATGGGAAACATATACATATTCTCAACATATGTGAAAACTAAGAGTACTTCCATCATAAAAGACCATTAAGTAGAATAGAATTAATCAGTAGCATAATCAACAACTTCAATGAGCATAGCATACATATCTTCCTTATCAAGTGTATCAAGATTTAACACTAGTAAAAATAAGACACTATTAACAACTTCACCAAGTACAACTCAAACACCATATAGGCATCATCCATAAATTCACCACATGCAATCCATGCATCATGATAATACCATGACATAGTGATAACAACACATATATTTTTAGCAATGAGTAAGACTAATGACAACAATAATAATCATGAACTCATCATAGACACCATCATGTAATAAGGAGTACTCAATATGACCATAATGCCAACAATGAATCATTAGAAGCATAGAAGATTCTCCCCTAAACTTGTGCCAACTTTTCATCATCAATTATGATCACATTATATCTTTCTTAACAATAAGAAATGCACCAAAGAATCATATCAATAGTAGAAATAATATAGGATTTTGCAACAACTCATAGACTCATCATGAACCAAAACCATTATGTTGTAGCGATTGCAACACCCTCCAAAATTTTGGCCCACATCTAATTTCAGAGCCTGCCTTGGGTTTTTCCTTGATGTTTGCAAGCACTCGGGCTCATCGCATGAGCTCGTGTTGAGTCTTTGCACCCTCCTCACTTGACCGTCCACTGAATTTTTTTAGTATGTTGGTCACAATGTCATGCTTTCATCCATGTTTTGGCTATTGACAAAGTTTGTCTTCATGTGTACATGTTGTATTCGCTATGTAAGCATCTGTTGCACTCACACATGAAGTTGTATGCAATCTCGTGCAAGTGTCGTCACGGTCGATCAATCATCTATCACAAGTGTCGCACTTGTCACTTGCACCTATTGGTTAGTCGCACTGAGTGTATGTTTTCGTTGAGTTATGTTGAGTGTGTGTTCTCAAGGTCATGAATGCACAACTTCACTCGCTCACACGCTTATTCATTTTTCTGAAATTCTGTTGACCTGACCACCCCCTAACAGTCGGACCTCCACTGAGCTACACAAGGAAATTTCAGCCCTCAATGAGCATGTACTGCTGCCCAAAATTGCACAGAGCTTGAGGTCACCTCCCAGGCAGTACTACGCAATCCTGGAGTCAACCCAACTTACTGTCTTCTAGAACAGCGCAGAAGCTTCTCAACAAGCCATCTCAATCCGCGCAGCTCGCAAGCAAATCTACCAAGCCTCTAGCTGGTCAACCAAAGATTTTAAACGAGCAGCAATCCCAGGCTTCATTCATCCAAAAAATTGCGCAGAAGCTACTAGCATGGCCACCTCTAAGGACTGAATAAATTGCACAAACATGCCTGACACACAAGCACTGCATGTCACTACACTGTGCTCGAAAAATGCGCAGTTTTTTCAGCCAATCAACTGACTTGCTGCTCCTCTTGAAACCTGCATAGTCTTCATCGGTTGTCCCCTAGCTGCCCAACATCCAGATCAGCCTAGAAACTGCATAGGGATTTCCTGCATGCCAGCCTCCCAGCTCTGCATAGCTTTGGCTAATAAGATGCCAGCCTCCCCGAAGAATCTGCACAATTTTCACTGCTAGTATCCTCCTTGCTGCATACACTGTCTCCTTAGAAAAATTGCATATATTTTCCCTCCAAACAAGCCAAATCCAGTAGACAGCCATTGTTGATTGGGATTTCCCATCTCAACCGCCTAGTGACCTTTGTGCAATTTTCATTGAAAGTTTTCGGAGCTCACATCCCGACTTGAAATGTGCTTTGTGTAGTTTTAGAGTCTTGTCCTCTCTCCCAACCACCTGCATCAAAAAATGAAATACAATGCATCATGGTAGACTAGGATATTTATGGATTTGATGTCGTCTCGTCATGACTGATTTCAGATATAGGTACAGGGATGAGACATGGCGCGATGATGAACAGGATGAACATGGATCACATGCTACGAGACTTGTTCATGAACGGATTAACACATGAAGCATGCCAAGTACAAGCAAAAGAGAGACATGCACATGCAACATCAAGCGAACACCAAGACCATCGAAGACTCTGCACACCTTTCCATGCAGAGGTGAAGCTATGATACACCAAGATCACATTCATCACTTAGAAGCACTATAGCTCGACATGGAAACCACCACCAGCATGAACATACCAGCTCTATTGTGTCGATTCATGTCATGAGACATCTCGGCCACATCGCTATTGTGGGCCATACTATTGTAATCAATGTAATGTAACATGGAATTCCAAGAGACCCACATGTAAAGTTGAAGAGTCATGTAAGTCAAACAGTCATGAGAGAAGTCAAATAGTCACAAGGTTCAGTTTCACCCTTGGTTATATATACCCCTCATTTGTACATGCAAAACACTTTTCACCTTGGCTCTTCCCACACAGCCTTGAGAGTCTGTAGTCTTTTCTTTGAAGAGTAAGCATTAGCTCCAATTCCCCTCTATCGGGGTTAGTGATGTAATGGTGTACCGATGTGTCCTGGAATTTTTGCTTAATTTAGAAGCCTGATAACAGGCCACCACATATTGTATTTGTTTGTAAGATTATTCTTTGGACACTTGTAATGCATGTTGCTTTAACCTGTCTTAAGACAGTTGAACTATTTTGGTTGTTCTAATACACATTCTTACGAAAATGTTTTGTATAAGTTGATATAATGACCATCACACCCATGTGGACTATTACACTAGGTGTTGTACGTGCCATCTATTCACTGTGTGTTTGTGACTGTCGCATCTGTGTGGACTACTCCACTAGAAGCTGTGCATGTCCTGTTGTGTTTTGTGTCTCTAACAGAGTTGGGACTATTCCCTTTCGACTTGAAACTCACTTGCACCCTCTCCCTCTGTGGTGAAAGAACCTTGATACAATTTAAGCACTTACCAAGCACGTGAATCGCATTGTTTGAAAACAAATCATATCATTCTCATGTGGTGACAAGCTAGAGCTAAGGCAAACCTTTAAGACAATGGCAACCGGGGCATCACACTGGATGGGACTCCTACACCAAATGGTGTGAGGTCTAGTTGGGACTTCATACCAGGGAGATCCCCTAAATGTTGGCAGGTCAACATCGTTAACATTTCTGGTGCTAGAAGGAGGGCCGCCAGTTGTTTATGGTTGAATTTCCTCTCACCCCCACACACCAATCATCTGGTTAAGGAAGTAACTCGCACTCCCTATCACCTACGCACAACTCTGAAGTTGGTTACTCCTCACATCCCAAAAACGAACACGAAATTTTGTATTAGCACCTCTTCTCTGTCTGTCCCATCACTCTTCAGTTCGCGAAAGCAGTCGGGTTGATCCGAATAATACAAGATCTCCCATACGCATCAAGAAAGACAAAGACCACTCCTATAGTAATTGTTGTATCATCGGTGGAAGAAGAAGTTCTTGCCACACTCGAAGGTCTGGCAGAAGCTCTTGAGAATAGAGAGGAACCTCTAGTATTCCAACAACGAGAACAAGACACCCTCGTGATCTTGGGCTCAAATTCCAGTACAGGAGGCCAAGGGGAAGGCAGTGGGGGAGGCGAAGGTGGAGACGAACCAACAGACTTAGAGCCAGAATCGTCAGATTTTGAAGAAGAGGAGGAGGATGAAGAAGAAGAAGACATGGTTGAACAAAACTTGGAATGGATGACTCAAGGACCATTGGCTCCTAGGTGCTTTGCACAAGATGCCAAAGTGTTTAGAGAGAATTGTCATAAAGTATGACCCTGACAGAGCAGTGAAGGTAGAAGATCACTTAGACAACTTCTACCTACATTTGCAAACACTTGAGGTATAGTACGACGATGTTGCATGCAGATTATTTTCGTGTACCTTGGATGGCCACGCAACAATATGGTATCACAACCTTCCTGTCAACTCCATCCATAACCGGGGTATGTTCAAATGGATGTTTCTTGACAAATTTTTTGATGACAAGACTCGTCCATGTTGCTTAAAGAGTTGGGAAGTTTGAAGATGGAGGTGAAAGAAAAGGTAAAATATTTCAATTAGAGGTTTTTTTGCATATTGAACAAGTTTGCAGCAGACATGAAACCTCATGACTCCATCAACGTCGACTATTATATGTTTTCACTGCCAACCAACATTGTGCAGTTCGTCAAGCGAGCTGTGAAACCAACACTACTAGAAAATGGTAAAGAAGAAATCATTGTAGAAAAAGACCTACGCGTGATTGGAGACATCAAGGATGATGAACCAGCAAAGGACTTCAAAGATGTGAGTAGGAAGCCCAAACTATAGCGAGCAAGGGTAAAGACAAGGAAGCAAGTGATATTGAAACCCTTACTCATCTTGTTAAGAACTTGACAATATAAGTGTTTGAGCTGAAACAACGAATGATCAACACATCTATGAGCAGTCGACTGCCCAGAAAACATAAATGAAGCATGTCATCAGGAAACAACTGCTTCTGGGCTAAAACTGCGCAAAGCTCTAGCTCAGTGTTCCATATAGAACAATGTGGAAACGAGGATTTTTTCCCATTCCATAGAGACAATCACCCGAAAGGGTCTTGTTTGGATTAGAAACGAGTTGCAGATTCAGTATGCAATCGTGCACTAAAAGTAGTTCCAGCCGAGAGATACAAACGCCGACGAAGATGTTTCACCTGATGAGGCACCCAACGCTGGGAAGGTGATCAACATGTATTAGTGCTTTCAAGCAGCGTAGAGAATGAACACCGAGAAGTAGCCCCAAAAGCAAATTGGTTGATACAATCTTAGAAGTCAAGGGGCTCCCCCTAAATTTGGGGAAATGCAAAAAAAATATTGAATTCTTAAGGAAGGTTGATCCAACAGCTGTCCAAAAGAAAAAAACACAGAGCAAGCCCAGGAAAATAGTGGTGAACAAGAGTACATCCATGAGCAACAAACTATTGAACACTCTCTTGGACAGTACAAAGACCAGTCTGACCCCAGAGATCTCGGTGACTCTACCCACTCTTGATTATAATATTGTGGAAACATGAAGAAAACTCGTGCAAAAATATTTTCGAGTTGGCTAAGATTCAGAGTTAGTGGGATATTCTGTTGCGGACAATGGGGAAAACATCTACAGAAAACACAACCTCTACCACTAAGGGAGCAAGCACATCTCCTAGTTCACTTACAACTATGCTTAACACACTCTAGATGGAAGAAACAAACTTAGTTTGCCCTCCGTTCTTGCCTTCATTCAAAATATCTAACTACAATGTTCACATTTATTTGGTTGATTCTGGTGCATCAGCCAACGTCGTGCCACTCTCCATTTCCAAGAAGATCAATGCGCAATGGAGCAAGGCATCTGTGTAGATCATCCAAATTGATAGGACATGTGTACCATCCATTGGTGAACTTCAAGATGTGATCATCCGTTTATCTCATGACAACTGAGTTCACCAGCGCATCAACATTATTGTTGTGGACATACTGGACGCTTATGGCTTACTGCTCAACAAAGACTGGTCCAACAAGTTGAATGGGTAATTTTCTACAGACTTGTCACACTTGTGGCTTCCATACCAGGGAAAAAGAAATCAAATCTAGGTGTTACTCGAGAGATACATGAGATACAACATCACTCCCATCAATGGTGAGAGCAAACCGTTGGCTTTCGTAGAGCTCATGTTCAGCAACTACCTCTTGGAAACAATGTTGGGGTGTTATCTCGCACAGCCAGCTCCAACCTCACTAGACACGTAGTTGGGTCTCCTTCCTTGCCCAACTGATGCAAATGAAACCCATACAACACATTGTATCACTAGTAGCAGTAGCAGTAGAAATAGTAGCAGTAGTACAAACGCGTCAAACGGTCTATGTATAGATGATTTTTGGACCATGTATTTTGAAGGCTCAAAGACACAGGATGGCTCTAGAGCTGGGTGTGTCTTGATTCCCAAAGCTCAGGAAACATTTGATCTCGAGTCACTTGGAGTTCAAGTGCATGAAAAACATTGTTGAATAAAAATCACTCGTGTTGGGCTTGCAAAAGGCCATCAGCCTCAATGTTGTTGCGCTCAAAGTGGTAGGTGATTTAGAAATTGTGGTATGATAGGTACATAGCACCATACATTGTTTATCACCTCATCTCAAAAGTTACTGATAAGAGGTATGGCAACTGATCTCTAACTTCCAAGCATTCAATATCATTGTTGTACCAAGAACGTGTCACGTAGGTGCCAATGCTTTAGGAAACACAACTTCTAGGATGTCACCAATTAGGGTTAGATTTACTATTGAAATTTTGTACAATACTTCTATCCCTGAAAACATAAATAAACTATGTGTTTTTGACAATGATCAACAGATACTGCACTTCATGCCCAACGTTGATGTCTTCAAAGACACAGCGATTGAAGAAGATGAGCACGAGCAATATCTATAGGCTGGGGATGATGACAAGAAAGGAAACCTCATTTCCAAGGGTGTGGTATCTCTATAAAATATCTATGACTTGCAAAACCACTTTCATAGGCCAAGGAAAAGTAAAACCCACAGTTCCACCATGATGCACAGACATATAAACTTGGGAACAGAACAAGATTCAAAGTTTGTCAATCTCGACACGTGTTACAGACAGCAGGAGCGACAAGCCTTTTTCTGCTTGTTCAAACATTACCGGGATGTGTTCATGTGGGCATATGATGATTTGAAAATGAACGACATGCGAATAATCCAACATGTGATTCTGATCAAAGAAGGTGTCAAGCCATTTCAGTAGAAGATGAGGAAAGTACATGCGTGACTTAAACCCCTCATATAGAAAGAGCTAACCAAGTTGTTGGATGCATGGATCATATACAAAGTTCATCATTTCACATGGGTTTCCCACCTTGTTCCTATATGTAAGAAGTCCAGGGAGATCTGCTCGTACGTTGATTTCTGAAACTTGAATCACACCTCGCATAAGAGAATTACGTTGTTCCGTATATGGAGCATATTTTACAGATAGTATTCGGGGCATAGATGTTTTCCTTTCTTGATGGGTTTTCAGGATATAACCAGGTTCTTGTAGCGGAACCTGATTGACTTAAAACTACCTTCCGTACCAAGTGGGGTATGTTTGCATATAGAAGAATGCCATTTGGGCCCGTGAATGCAAGTGTAATATTTCCGCACACCATAGACATCACCTCTCGTGGACTCATCAGATAGAGCATCGTAGTGTACCTTGATGGTGTTGCCATGTTTTCGAGAAAGCATTTAGACCACATACGCCATCTGAAGAAGATATTCAAGCGGTACCGGAAACATGATATTTCCTTGAATCCAAAAAAGAGTGTATTTGCAGTGTATGAGGAGAACCTCCTTGGGCACGTCATTGCCAGAAGTGGGATCAAGGTTGATCCTGACCAAGTCTGGACCATTATACAGATCCCTCACCCAACCAACAAGAAAGAAATGCATTCCTTCTTGGGAAAGAAAAAATTCCTCTGGAAGTTCATCTCGAGCTATACGCAGATAGTGAAACCAATACAAGACATGATCAAGAAGGATGCAGTCTACAGCTGGAGCAAGAGGGAAAAGAACACATTCACCTGTATCAAGTAGGCTATAATAGATGCACCTGCACTTTAAAACCTAGATTTCAAAACATATTTCTTGCTCTACAACTTCGCCTTCGACAACTCGCTTGTTGCAATACTCACTCAGAAGGATGAGCTAAACGATTAACGTCCCATCTCCTTCATGAGAAAAATTATGTAGGAACCTGAACTCAACTACCCTGTCATTGACAAACAAGCATACACAATATAGAAGGTGGTGAAACACTTCAGACCCTACTTGCTGAAGAACCATTGCATAGTCTATGTGCCTCACCCAGCAGCCTGCTCACTTCTTGTACAACAAGAGTTGGGTCAACGACATGCGAATTGGATGACAGGATTGCAAGAGTATGATCTTGACATCAAGCCAGTTCACATTGTCAAGGGTCATCATCTCTGTAAGCTCACAGTTGAAGTAGTCCATGTACATGAGGAAGAAGAAGAGTTCATTGGTTGGGAGAAAGAAATCAAGATGTATGGTGTAGAGCGAGCACTGCCCATTGCATGCGAAAACTTTTGGTACGAAGATGTGCACCAATACCTTGAGCATGGCACCATCCCCTCTTACTTATCCATGCCCATAATAGGGCACTGCACCTCAAAGCCTTATCCTATCAGTTGGGGCACAAAGTGCTTTACAGAAAGCACAATAATGGAATCTTGCTCAGGTGCCTAGAGGCACATGATTTAGAGAAGGTTTTGCATGGTCTGCATGATAGACCAGTGGGAGACTACTTCGCGGGAAATGCCACTACGCAAAAAATTATGTGAGCCGGTTTCTACTGGCCCACATTATTCAAAGATTCACACGCTTACGCCCGCAAGTGCCCAGTCTATCAATGATGCGCTAACAGAACGCAATGGTCAACAGCCCCACTGCACCCTGTTGTAGTGACTGAATCGTTCCAACAATGGGGCATGAACATCATCGGGGAAATTTTCCCATATCTGTTAAAACAACATCACTACATCCTAATAACTACTAATTACTTCACGTTGTGGACAGAATCAGTTCCGCTCAAGCAAGTGAATGACCAGGAAGTCATCAGCTTCCTCCAACGGAACATCATCTCACACTTTGGTATTTTGGTATCACTTGTGTTTGACAATGCAACTTAATTTTCAAATTTGAAGCTTTATGATTTTTCATTGCAACATGGTATTGTGCTGAAACATTCATCTAACTATTGCCCACAGGGAAATTGTCTCGCAAAATCCATGAATAAAAACCTTATCTGCATCATCAAGAAGATTATTTACTCTGGACAGCATAACTGGCACTTCACTTTGACGAATGCCTTATGGGCTGACCATGTAGCACCCAAACCCTCTCTGAACACTTCGCCATACTTCCTGGTTTATGGGAAAGAAACCATCCTTCCACCAAACATCTACTTGCCTGCGCTCCAATTGTACGAAGAATCCCATGGCAAGCCATGTCTGCTAGTTCAGCGTAGGATGGATACACTGCACAAGCTGCAAGAAGAAAAAATGAAAGAAAAAGAAAAATTCACACTCCACCAGAACTGTATCAAGAGATGGCTCATCAAGAGGTCTGTAGGAAACACTAACTTTGATGTTGGTGATTTGGTCTTGAAATGGGACAAACCCCATGAAGGCAAAGGTAAACATACCAAGTTCCAGTCCCTATGGATTGGTTCGTATACTATCCATGAGAAGCTTTGCCCACCCACATACCATCTGCAACAGTTGACGGGAGGATTGACAACCTTCTTGTCAATGGCCAAGATCTCAATCACTACTTTCAGTGAGCCGGGGTTGCACCCCACGCCATGTACATAGTATGTTTACTTCTTATTGTCTTTCTGATTTTCTTATTAATTTTGTTTCGTTTTGTTTTAGTTTTCTTAGTATCATGCTATTTTTGGTTTTGTAAATAAGTGTTGCCCTCTACTGAGTTCTGGATTTTGAATGAGTATGTGGCTGAGATCCAAAGGGTCTTGTGAGACTGTAGCACTTGGCCAGTCCCATGCTTGTCTTCTCTGTGCTTTGTTATAACCTTTAGCCAATAAAGTCTTGAAAGAAAATATGAGTTGTTTTGCAAGGGAATCTTTGTTCCAACCATGAACCTGTGTCAACACAGGGAAACCCCATGCCTGTACTCAGCCTTCTGGTCTTGTGTTCAAGCTCATCCACCTAGTAGAAACAGAGAAGGGGAAAATCTAAATAAGCAAACCTATGTCAGAGGTATTACATGCTTCTCTAAAGGAACAACCTCTTCTGCACTCAATAAGTTGGAATCCCTCTTTCGCACCAAAAATAAATAAGTGCCTATGCACAGTCCTCTTTTAAAAGTACAAAGGTAAAAGAAGAGAAAGGTTTCCTGCGCAGAGAGGTGAAGCATGCAACTCCACCGAGGTACTGACTAGGCTCGTTGGTAGTGGAGAAATGTGTGTGTTCCTGCATGACTCCGTTGGGGTACTGTCCAGGCCTGTTGGCAGCGGAGAAACACCAAAGATGAAAACTTATACTCTGGAACTTTTTAACTCATGAGCCAAACTACCCTTCCCGATTTCAAAACACGGTGACCGAGCTGAAACTTGTTATTGTGTTTGACTGAGTTTGCGAAAGGTGAACCATGTCTTTCCATGGGGTAAGTGGGGAAACTGAAGTAGCCTACACAAAGATTCAATACTCCCTGATAGACTAAGGCCCTGTGTTTTCAATGGACCAAAACAGAGAAGATGATATTCAACTATTGTGTCATCAAGTGTTGTAGCGGCTGCAACACCTTCCAAAATTTTGGCTTGCATCTAATTTTGGAGCCTTCCTTGGGTCTTTCCTTAATGTTTGCAAGCACTCAGGCTCATCCCATGAGCTCATCTCAAGTCTTTGCACCCTCCTCACTTGACGTCCACCAGACAGTTTTTAGCATGTTGGTCATAATGTCATGTTTACAACCATGTTCTGGTTATGCACAAAGTATGTCTTCGTGTGTACAAGTTGTATTCGATATGTAAGCATCTGTCGCACTCACACTAAGTTGTATGCAATCTCATGCAAGTGTCATCGTGGTCGTTCAAAGATCTATCATAAGTATTGTGATTGTCACTTGCATCTTTCAGTCATTCACACTGAGTGTATGTTGTCTTGATGGTTCGAGGTGTCTTGTCGTCAAGTTATGTTGAGTGTGTGTTCACAAGGTCATGTATGCACAACTTCACTCGCTCATACACTTAGTCATTTTTATGAAATTCTATCGACTTTACCACCCCCCAATAGTCGAAACTCTATTGAGCTACACTACGTAGTTTCAACCCTCAGTGATCATGTACTGCTGCACAGAATTACACAAACCTTGAGGCTGCCTCCCAGGTAGTCTGCACTGCACAATCCTGGAGTCGACCTGACTAAATTTCTTCTAGAACAGCGTAGAAGTTTCTCAGCAAGCCATATCAATCTGTGCATCCCACAATAAAACCTACCAAGCCTCCATCTGGTCAACTAGAGAGTTTGACTAGGCAGTGACCCCGGGCTTCACTCCTCTAAAAAATTGCATAGAAGCTGTCAGCATGGCTACCTTCGCAAACTCAAGAAATTACACAGACATGCATGATAGGCAGCCATTTCATGTCACTGCATTGTCCTAAAAAAATGCGTAGTTCTGTCATTCAGTCACCCAGTCAGTCAACCTACTGCTCCTCTTGAAATTTACGCAGTTTTCATGGGATGTTCCCCAACTGCCCATCATCCCGCTCATCCTAGAAACTGCATAGTGATGTCTTGCAGGCTAGCCTCCTAGCTCTGCGTAGCTTTGGCCAGCAAGCTCCCGTAGTCCACTTCCAGCCTCCCCAGAGAATCTACACAGTTTCACTACTAGTGTCCTCCCTGCTGCTTGCACTATCTCCCTAGAAAAATTGCGGAGATTATAGCTCCAGCCGAGCTAAATACCGCAGAAATTCATTGTTGATCAAGACTGTCCATCTCAACCTCTCAGTGACCTTTGCTCAATTTTCGTTGAAAGTTCCCAAATCCCACATCCTAACCTGAAATGTGCTCTGTGCAGTTTTAGAGCCTTGTCCTCTCTCCCAGCCACCTACATTCGAAAACGAAATACAATGCATCACGGTAGACTAGGATATATCTAGATTTTATGTCATCTCGTCATGAGTGATTGCAGATACAAGTACAGGGATGAGACATGGCACAACGACGAACAAGATGAACATGGAGTGCATGCTAAGAGACTTGTAAGCAAACAAATGAACGCATGAAGCATCCAAAGTACAAGCAAAGGAGAGACATGCACGTGCAACATCAAGTGAACACTAAGACCATCAAAGACTCCACACACCTTTCCATGCAAAGGTGAGGCTATGACACAGAAATAGCACATTCATCATTTAGCAGCACTGCAGCTCAACATGGACACCACCACTAGCATGAACATACTAGCTCTGTCATGTCGAGTCATGTCATGAGTCATCTCCACCACATCATTACTGTGGGCCATATTGTTGTAATCAATGTAATGTAACATGGAATTCTAAGAGACCCACATGTAAAGGTGAAGAGTCATGTAAGTCAAATAGTCATGAGGGAAGTCGAACAGTCACAAGGGTCAGTTTCACCCTTAGCTATATATACCCCTCATTTGTACATGCAAAACATTTTTCACCTTGGATCCTCCCACATAGCCTTGAGAGTCTGTAGTATTTTCTTTGAGGAGCGAGAAGTGGCTCCAATGCCCCGCTATCGGGGTTAGTGATGTAATGGTGTATTGATGTGTCTTGGAACTTTCGCTTAATTCAGAAGCCTGATAACAGGCTAGCACATTTTAATGCATGTATTTGTATTTGTTTGTAAGACTATTTTTGGACACTTGTAATGCATGTTGCTTTAACCCGTGTTAAGATAGTTGAACTATTTCGGTTGTTCTAATACATATGCTTACGAAAATGTGTTGTACAAGTTGTTATAATGACCATTGCACTCGTGTGGACTATTCCACTGAGTGTTGTACGTGCCATCCGTTCATTGTGTGTTTGTGACTACTGCATCCTTGTGGACTACTCTGCTGGAAGCTATGCATGTTCTGTTGTGTTGTGTGTCTCTAACAGAGTTGGGACTATTCCCTTTTGACTTTAGGCTCACCTGCACCCTCTCCCCCTGTGGTGAAATAACCTTGACACAAGTAACACTAAGCATTCATCAGGCACGCAAACCTCGTTGTTCGAAGACAAAGCATACCACTCTCATGTGCTAACAAGCTAGATCTAAGGAAAACCTTTAAGACAATGGCAATGGGGCCATCATATTGGATGGGACTCCTACACCAAATGGTGTGAGGTCTAGTTGGGACTTCATATGGGGGAGGTCCCTTGAATGTTGGCGGGTCCAGTACTGTCAACACATTCCTAAGCAACATATGAGCACCATTATTAGACTACAACAAACCATTATCAGAGCCAGGATGTCAATAATGAACTGATGGAAGCATATGAGAAGCTCCTCATAAATTTTTGCCACTTTTTAATCACCACAGAGAAGTATACGCAAATATATAAGTCAGAAACTGCGTACACACATGCTCGTTATTCATAAGAACCAATCCATAATATGAAATGTTGATTTTTCATAGTCACAACTCCCCCTGAACATGTCATATATGTTCTTGATCACATTCACTTCATCAGATGCAACATCAGTAACATAAACATCACCAAAATAATAGTAACATATGGAATCATTGTCATCAAGGCACACATGCAAAGCTCCCCTTGAGATCATATACCACATATCCTATGGACCTGACAATCATCATATGTTTTTCATGGGGCTATGTACTTCACATTTACTTATGAAATACCTATTATAAGTATGCAATAAGTAAAATAGATTGTAGTGGGGACTATATTCCTTTACTATGAATATGAAGAAGAGGAGCTATACCTCTTATTTATGTCTCAATTCTTCATTATCACATATAATTTGTCTCCATTTCTGGATCCTTTTGTTATAACCTTTCCAGTGTCTTCTTCTATAACTTTGGATTTAGTTGATGTAAGCACAATTGTGTGTCATTTATCAGTTATTTGGCCTACACTTAGAATAGTATGCTTTACACCTTGAACTAACAATACATCATTTTCTCATGTATGCTTATCAAGTTTGGCTCTACCTTTTCCTAGAAAATTTTCTAGTGCACTATTTCCATGAATAACTTTACCATATTAGTTTTTCTTGAGAGACACAAACTTGTTCTTATCTCTAGACATGTGATGAGAGAATCCATTGTCTATGTGCCATTCATCTTCTTCTTCAAATGAGCACAGAGCAAGGCCACACCTTACTTGTTCTTCTTCTTTCTGCTTAATATGAGGAGTGTTGGTGGATCCATCTTTCTTAGTTATTTTTGTTGAAAATAATACTGAGAGGGGGGGGGGGGGAATCAGTATTATCTAATTCTTTTACCAAATCTTCCTATACTTTGAATTATTTTTGCATATCAGTACCATAAAACAATGAGCATGAACAAGAAAGACAGACAGTCACATCAAAGAACACCAGATATAAGGTGGAAACCCAATGTGGGTGAAAACCACCTGCTGCAATATGTCTCTATCTTCTTTCAAATTAGAAACTCCTTTTACAATGATCTTATACTGGTGCAGTCCTTTACCAGTACGCAGGCTGCAACCTGCAGAGAGCTACAACTCTCTCTCGTTTTCCAGTCTCTCCTGGAAGGGAGCTAAACCCCCTACTTCTTTTCAAGGACCACTTTTCATAAATTTTCAAACTGGATCCATATACATCAAGTACATGTAAACTATACAGATAGCTGTAGTAACCAAATCAGCAATGACAGAACAGAAACCAGAACATCTTATCAACAGAAAAATTCAACCAACAGAAGATCTTAAATCAGATACGTAGCTTTCTTTTTACTGGCCTGCGTTGCTACACACTTCACCCTCTGTCTCACTGCGTATACCCGCAGATCTTCTTCTGCTGAATTGCGTGCCCACGCACTTCTCCTTTCATTGATCTGCGTATAGTACGCACCCAATTGCACTATCGCGCCACGTACTTTCACAGCAGGTACGCACCCAAGAGAATAATCGCGCCGCGTGCTGCTACAAAAAGCACGCACCTGAACCACTGTCGCCTTGCGTATCCACGCACTGAACCTTCGGCGCCCCTGTGCACCCACGCACTGAACCTTCGGCGCTCCTGCGTACCCACGCACTAAACCTTCGGCGCCTCTGCGTACCTCGACCAAGGGCTGAAATAAAGTCAGATGCTCAGATCTGAACTCGCGCTCAAGAGATCACCCTTCGCCGATTCGCTTCTAACTTCTCCTTTATAGATCAATCTTTTAAGACCAAGAACCCAAATAAATCAGATCTTAAGATATTCAATAACTCAAAAGATACCCAAGCCAAATGATCTCCTTTGCTTTATATAGGCAAGCTCTTCCTCAAATCAAGGATCAAGGGGCTCAATAATAATAATAAAATAAGCAATACCACGGACCAAAACCATGATAACCCAATACTGTTGGCTAAATACCATGAGAAACCCCACGTGTGGGCGCTTAACTGCCTTGGAATGTGTGCACTGGGGTACGCACCTAATGGATGGATAATTCGCGTATTTGGACGCGGTCCCTGCATGGCATGCCTGCGGGTACGCACCTCCTGAACTGTTCTCCTGCGTACTTCTTTATTTTTATCAAAATGAATGGGTGTTGCCATCAAGTACAACACCAGAACCATAATGCCAACAATCTCCCCCTTTGGACTTGATGGCAACCTCAAAATATTCAGCTTCATTCTCCCCCTTTGACATTAAGGGCAAAGGGTTATGCTCCCCCTAAGAACATGCTCCCCCTGAATATGAACCAGATCTGCAATGAAGAACCATAATTCACCATGAAAGAGATAGAGACATATTGCAGCTACTTCCAAGATCTCCTTCTGCACATCCTCCATAATGCCAATAATGCATTATATGCTCCCCCTGAACCTGTACGGACAACCATTAAAAGAGATTCAACATGATGATGCATCAACAACCCCCAGCTTGTGCCTGAGGTATTCAAAGGCCTCCCTGGGCAATGGTTTGGTGAGAATATCAGCAACTTGTTCCTTAGAAGGAACATACTCCAACTTGACCTTTTGTTCAAGAACTTATTCCCGAAGAAAATGATATTTGATCGGTATATGCTTTGTCTTCGAATGCATGACTGGATTCTTTGAAATGCTGATTGCACTTGTGTTATCACATAAGATGGAGACAGGTGGAGTACAATCGATTTGAAAGTCCTGCAAGGTCTGCATCATCCAAAGGAGTTGAGTGCAGCAAGATGCGGCAGCAACATATTCTGCTTCAGCTGTAGATAAGGCAATCGAACTCTGTTTCTTGCTGAACCAAGATACCAGTTTGGAACCCATAAAGAATGCACCACCACTTGTGCTTTTCCTGT
>APFE030650902.1:25775-70552 GCA_000404065.3 Pinus taeda
CCTTCGGCGCCTCTGCGTACCTCGACCAAGGGCTGAAATAAAGTCAGATGCTCAGATCTGAACTCGCGCTCAAGAGATAACCCTTCGCAGATTCTCTTCTAACTTCTCCTTTATAGATCAATCTTTTAAGACCAAGAACCCAAATAAATCAGATCTTAAGATATTCAATCACTCAAAGATACCCAAGCCAAATGATCTCCTTGGCTTTATATAGGCAAGCTCTTCCTCAAATCAAGGATCAAGGGGCTCAATAATAATAATAAAATAAGCAATACCACGGACCAAAACCATGATAACCCAATACTGTTGGCTAAATACCATGAGAAACCCCACGTGTGGGCACTTAACTGCCTTGGAATGTGTGCACTGGGGTACGCACCTAATGGATGGATAATCCGCGTATTTGGATGCGGTCCCTGCATGGCATGCCTGCGGGTACGCACCTCCTGAACTATTCTCCTGCGTACTTCTTTATTTTTATCAAAATGAATGGGTGTTGCCATCAAGTACAACACCAGAACCATAATGCCAACAATTTTGGTAACAATATTCTTGTTTGGTTGTTTGATTTGGAGGAAATCAACTTGTTGTCTATGTGAATACATTATCTTGTTCCTGCATTCTCTTTCTACATGCCTAAACTTGTTACAAGTATAACATCTTGCATGACCAAAGAAGGGGGCATCATAATATTTCTGTTTCAAATTTCTCTTATTGAAATCAATAGCTTTGTGACCAAATATATTGCATGTAAAACAATAACCCTAAAAGAAACTTGAGTACTTGGGAGTTGATGATTTGATTTTCCTTATGAAGTGGTTATTTGCTTGAGATCGAAACAATCTACTTCTGCAATTGGCTACAATATGTCCATAGTTATGACAAATAAAGCATTCAATGGAATTTACCGTGGGAGAGAATCGGTTGTTATTTCTATTATTGGGAGAAAATGAGTTCCTTTGAAAATTCACTTCCCTTAGTTGTTGGTTTGGTTGAATTTTTAATTCTTTTCTTGGATTATCAAAGTTTGCTTGCACAAACCTGTGAACTAGATTCTCCTTTAACAATTTCATGAAAGACAAGGCATGATTTGATGGAGGGATATATTTGGTTTCTAATAATGTTATCCAAAATCTTAGTATTGTCTTGAAATCTCAAATGTTTATCTTTTTCTACTAACTTACCTTTTAGAATGTTTACCTCAACCTCTAGTCATTGATATTGTTTTTCATTTTCTAGATACTACTTCCTCCTTCCTTCTTAAGCCCTTCTTTCTTCGTCTACATGCATTATTAAACCAATAATCTTTTCCTTAAGCCCAGTCTCTTGTTCTTCAAATACTTGAAGTGTCTCCTCATGTCATTTGTTTTACATTTCAAGATATGATCTTAGGTAAATGATCTTAGCTTCAAGTCCTTCACAATATTGTTTATTTTCATTAAGTTGTTCAGATTCTACTATAGTACTTACCAATCTATCGTGATCCCTATTTTTGTATGCCTGCAACTTGTTTTCAAGTCTGTTAATCCTTTTCAAAGTAGAAGCAATTTTTATTCTAAGATTAAGATTTTTTTTTTTGAACCTGTATTCTTCCAAGTCATTAACTCCATTTGATATTTCATGGTCACTCTTATATTTTGATAGACAACAATTTCCTTTAGATTCATTTAATGTTGCAGAGATAAGATTACTTGTTGTTTTTTCTAATGAGCAAACTTTCTTCTTTTCCATTTTTCCTTCTCCTTCATAGATGCCATACAGATTATCCCATAACTCCTTTGCAATTTCATAGTGCATGATATTATTTAATATTGAATCAAATACGTCACAACAGATTGCATTTAATGTCTGACTATTCTTCTGTATTTCTTGTCATCATGGCTTAGTTTTAGTATAACCATTACAGACTAAATGCCAAACATCATATTCGAGGAACGTTATCTTAATCTTTTATTTCCAATCCTAATAATTAACAACATTAAGTATAATCATACCTTTATTGTCCATATTTACTGACTTGGCTTGATTAGTTGTAGATTGTTCCTCATCTATGAATGTAGATATTGCTATATCATCGGATGCATCATTGCCATTGCTTTCCTATCTTGAATTCTCCCTTTGAGTCACTTTCTTCTTTTGCATCTTTTCCATTTTCCTTGATCCACTCTCAAGTAGTTAAGCTTCTACTTGAGTGACCTTCTCTGATACCAATTGTTAGGAAAAATACTGAGGGGGGGGGGGGGGGGGAGTGAATTAGTATTTTTAATTAACTTTAGATTTCAATTTCACATTCAAAATTTTGTGCGTTATTGTTCTTGATGCAGGAGCATCCGAGCACCTTCATTAAAATCGGAATCCAGAGCTGTGAAAGGGAAAATGTGGACAACCATTGTAAATCGGGAAAATTCTGTTTAAAACAAAGCTAAATTGATGGAATTGATAAGTCTCTAGAAGACTTGATTAAATTTAATTATCTGCCATGTATGCGTATAAAGAGATTTAGGGGATTTGATTGAGCGATTTGTGGGAGGAAATTGTGGATCTTAGATGATCCACGCTTTTGTAATTTTCCATATAAAGAGTCTGTGTTGTGTGATAGAGAGATAGAGTACACAATGTAGCCGCAGGGGCAATTTGTGAGTTTAGGCCATGAGGCCTTAGACTGTAATTGAGATCTGTATATAATAGAAATATGTGTGTTATCTGTATTTTGTGCGTCTGTGTCTTTATATAGATGTTCTTACTGTAAGTTAATAAATAGGTGTATGTGAGTGTAAAGGACGAAGTTCTATGAACTTTGCCTTTGACAAAGTATGACAGAGATAAATGTGTTGTAATGCGAGTTTCATTGATAAGCAAGAGAGAGAGTTGTTGGATAGAGAATAGATCAATGGAGGAGAGGTGTTCAATCGAAATTAGAGTTGATTGAACAACACAGCAAAGACCGTCGAATCATCTAGATCGATGGATACTATTGGTGGAACGAGAGAACCCTAACAAAAATCGTGAGAACCCCCATAGAAGATTTGAACCATTTGATTGACAAGCAACAGATCTAACGGTGATTGCATGGTAATAAGCATTGAATTTTAATCCTAAAAACGGACCTGAGAAAATCATTAAAAAGAGTTTAAGGTTCCGAAGGATTGGACCATTTATTTAATGGTGATCGGATGCATATCGTGTGAAAACAAGCACGTCCGTTAATTCCAAAAATGGATGCGATGAGGGTTTATACAATGGGATTAAAACCTCGTTTGGTTTCAACAATCAAGATCGTTGATTGGTTGAGTGATCAGACGGTAATCACGCGTGAAAGTGCGCACAGGTTAACATTTCTAGCGGACCCGATGAGTTATGAATTGGGGTTTATTTCCTTTTGGGATCCGGTCATAAACGTTCAAAGGACCGTTGTGTGATTGGTCGGGTTTTCTTTGTAATTCTACTGATTTTAAGGCTTCCAATATATACATGGGCCCATAACCCACAGGTCCATGCAAGCTAATTTTGTAAATATGCAGCTTTGCAGTGTAAAAGCGACTTAGCTATCATCAGTTCTTCATGCAACCTGTGTGTGTATGCTACTCTAGTGAATGAAAACCGCGTATATCCAGATAACTAATTTTTCATATGTTCCATCATATGTTTATCTTTAACCAATGCATAATTATTTCATTATCCATTGATTAAGAGATAACCATGACTAGTAAAGAGTAGATAAATCATCATCACGCGAGAAACATGTCAACACATATGGACACCAATATTTTAGGTGGAAACCCAATGTGGGAGAAAACCACTCCTGTTGTTGTCTATGTCTTCTTCTTTTCTTTTCTTTTTGTTAGTCAACATTATATTCACTCGAAAAAATATATACATCTGATCATTCAAAAAGCATGTGGTATCGACCCGACTAGTTTTGTTGACCATAGTGTGTAGAAGGTGGAAAAAATACAAAAGAGATGTCAGTAACAGTGTCCAAAAATGAGAGGGCCATAGGCTCCAATAAACAATCAAAACATAAAGAAAACCAAAGGACATACTAATTGTCTGAGGTGACTGAAGCTGGTTTGTTTGAAGTAGTTCATGGAGGAGGCGGAGGGCAAAAGTTGCACTGAACATGCCCTTTGAAGTGCACCATCCAATTCTCCAGTTGTTCTACTGTCTTCGCTAGATGGTTTTGTCCCCATCAAACTACCACCACCCCCTCCCTATCCTGGCACTGGAAGTAATGCATGTGTTCCAATGTTGCCATCATCTCATCGTGATTTTCTCGATTAATTAGTTTTGACACATCTACCCGGTCCACCAAGGATTGCATTAGGCCTTGGCAATTTCCCAAGCAACAGTGTTGCAATCCCTGTGGGTCTAGGGTGTCACAGCGGCCATCGTTTTTAGTTGCATGGTCCCTTCTGTGCCCACCACCTCTCCGAGAGACAAGAGTCTGCGTACTGCTACTAGTGTGGGGTGTCTTCGTGCCGCCAATTTCGCCATGCTAAGTCAACTTCCCTCGACTCCTCCCACCTCCTCGGGAGATTGGGCATCAACCACCATGAGTTCTACCACCTCACCCTCTATTCACTCTAGTACTTGCACCCTGAGCCTTGCCCACCGTTTTTCTCCCACTTCCATTCACCATGGTTTCCAATGCAAGGGTCTCCTCCCTCACCATCCCTAGCTTCGTCAGGAGTTTAAACCACCCCCGTCGAGGATTAGGATGCATATGTCATTTCCCAAGCACACCTAATTCCACCGATAGTGCTGCTCTGTCTGCTGAAATGAATTGTTTCCCTCCCGTCCACTAGAACGAACTTAAGGCACCGCCTCTAGCACCACCTTCACATTCCCCACCACACTAGTCACTCCACTGTACAGAGTCGGCTACCAAGAGGATTATGGTTCTCCAGAATCTTGACGCCTCCCAAACATCGCCCTCACCATGGCACTGCCAGCTCTTATAGAGATGCTCCTTACCCTAAATGAACTAGAAATAACATTTACCTTCACACAACACCTACCAACCCAGTTCAGCCCTACAAGGCTCGAGATATATGTCTTCTTCTTTTATTACAAAGAAAATCTTTAGTACATTTTGTACTAGTGTAGACTCTTACTAGCATAAAGGAACCCACCTGTAGGAGGATACAACCTCCACTTATTCTCCAACAACCACTAGAAGGGAGATACAACCCCCTGATCTCGTTTATCTGCTCCTACCATAAGGGAGCACCTTCCCCCTGCACAAGTTTACCATCTACCACTAAAAGGAAGCTTTGTCTCCCTTATTGAAGGCTCCAACCCTCATCACCCCTCATGGACCATGTTTCATAACATTTTATACTAGATCCACCTATCTCAAATAAAAATCAAAACTTGTAAGCCACCTTTCATCAAATTTATCACACTGGACCCACACCAACAATAATCCAAAACCAATATGCCAAATTGAAATACTAAATCTCAAAGTCTGAACCATTGAAGTATTGTAAACCCACTGAATCACTAAAACATTAAGCTACTAAATATTGAACCAAACACTACAACCAAATCAAATCAATGCACAACCAAACCACAACAGATACAAACAATCATGATCAAGACATCATTGACAGATGACAAAAAATAGAAAAGAAACTCATCAAATATCATCATCAAGCAGCAATTCAAACCCTTACTAGATTTAACTCAGAATATATATGCGATTATTTTTAAGCAGAACTGCGTATATATGTGATTATCATTTGTTAAAACTACATATAGATTTCAACATACTGAATATATTATCACATAGTTTATATGCGACAATACTGAAGAAAACATGTACATATCTTAAACTACTGAATCAAATATTCTCTATAGACATGACACACATTTTGCATACTTCACTATCAAAATCACAAATCTTTGCAAACACATTCATATCATGACCCTACTATAAACACATATCTAGCAATTCAAACATATTACAACAAGCAAATCAATCAAGCATATATTCAATACATCTTCAGATCTTTCATATGTGGGCCTTCTCCTTACTCCCTAGTGCACACTTGTTCCAGATTAGATCACACATGAATAATCTGTTACTTGCTCCATCTCCTTATATAGATTTTTTCCTTGCCAATACCACAGGAA
The DNA here is from genome assembly GCA_000404065.3 of Pinus taeda. Lineage (NCBI taxonomy): Eukaryota > Viridiplantae > Streptophyta > Pinopsida > Pinales > Pinaceae > Pinus > Pinus taeda. The sequence continues at coordinate 31,911 of APFE030650902.1, forward strand.
AAATATTTGGTAATGTTGATGGTATTCACTTGAAAAGATCAAATAGACGTTTTCGTCGCAATACTATGGGAAATTATAATGGTAATGGCCCCTGGTATCTAGTTTTCCATGGTTTGGATTATGTATGTGACTTTTGTTCACATAACCTACATATGTGCGTGACTCTTCTTCACAGGTATTGTGTATACTTCTCAAACCCACTTTTTTCATGCATCTTATAATTGAGTTGCCAATTCTCTTCCATATCCTCTGTAATATTTATACCAATATTCTTATTATTTGCATTAGCTCTATAACCATCATATTATAACCAGGTTGACATCAAGGACATATTTGTCAAGTAGGTTTCCATCAAGGAAAACACATTAGCCATAATTCCAACAATGTCGTCCATATATACAACCACGAATGAGTTGGTGAAGGGATGTAAGATGTCATCCATCAACCTCATAAAAGTTGCAAGGGAATTTCTTAACCCTAACTTAAAAGGGCAAACAACCATTCAAAAAAGGCCCTCCTTTGATTTGAAGGCAGTCTTCCATACATCTGTGGGTTCTATTGGAGCCCGGTCATAGTCGGACTTCAAATAAATATTAATGAAGTACTTGGTCCCCTTGTGCTGGTCAAGAAGGTCATTAATCCATGATATTGGATACATGTCTCTGACAGTGATTTTATTTAGTGCCCAATAAGCAATGCAGAGTTTCCAAGTCCCATCCTTCTTCTGAATGAGTACAATTCGGCTACCGCAAGCCAAGGAACATGTTCAGATGTGCCATTTTTGTAGCAACTCCTGGATCTACCAGTTGATTTCTTTGTTTTCCATAAAGGAGAAATAGTATATCGACCAATTTGGTATAGGTGCCCCGGGATTCAAATTAATCGAATGCTTGACATGACAATGCAAAGGTACCCATGTGGGTGAGGGGAAGATTTCCATGTATTCTACAAGGACCTTATCCACTTGCTTCTATTGTGTGGTGGAACCCTTCCTGGGGGACATAGATGTGGCCACGATCTTCACCTTACTTTGAGAGCGAATTAGAAAGAAAACAGACTTCTCATTCCGAGAGATGATCTTACTACATTTCTTAGCAGAGATCAAAGAAATGGCATTGAACATAACTACCTCTGGTATCCTGTATAGCTTAATTCCCAAAGTAATAATAATAGTGCAAGGCCTAGACTCATACATAGCATGATTCTTCCACAAGTATGGTTGGACTAATAACACATCACAAACTTCAAGGGGGGAACATCACACATTACCTCCCTTGTGAAGGGCTTGATGTTGTAGGGCATGCGACACTACTGGCTAACGTGGATATCTCACCCTTGGTGGAGCCATTTGATGGTGTACAACTATAGGTGTGGTGTCATTGTTAGGCCCAACCACTTCACAAAGTTAGCTAAGATGTTGTTCTTTTGGCAACCATTGTCAACAATGAACTACAGTGGAGAACCCTTCACCCACTTCTATGAGTGGAAGAGATGCTCCCCCTCCTTGGGATCTTCGGGCTGGATCTTTTGTACCGTGGTGGTGGCAACAGTGGCGTTGGGCTTTGCATCGATAATCTTCTTCCCCTTGTCAGGTTATGACTCAGAGTTGGAACATGCATCTAACTCTGAAGCTTTCAGCTCAGCCACTGGTGACTACTTGGTGCAACACTCATTTGTGTTGTGAGTGGGACTCTTGTGGAACTCACACCATCTACCTTTCTCCTGTGCCTTCATGGTACTAATTTTTCTTTTGGATTTGATGGGTTGTCCTCGGTCACCCCACCTTGGCTCTGGCCTTTGTTCTAAAGTTTTGGGGTGTCATTTCCCTGCTTTGGACTCACAGATTCATAGTCTCGCTTCTTCTGTTTAAATTTCTGCTCAATCTTGACATCATATCAGTATGTAGCACCAAGTGAAGAGATGTCCGAGAATGCCATATTTTCTTGGATGTATGATCCAGGTAGCTCCAAAAATGCCCAAAATTTAGAAGTGGCTTATAACAGCTTTAAAAAGAAAGTCACCGGATTGAAGTGATACCAGGACCAGATCATAGTGCTCATCGTCCTGATTCCAACGTCATGAATGAAACTCAAATCCGAGCTTGTATGCTAGAGATATAGCTGATCAAAGTTTTAAAGTGGCAGTCACTAACGAGGCAACAATTTGGCAAAAGGTTGGCGCAGAGAATCTGGCGGTCGAAATAAACAAATTTGTCGCCTCGTTAATTTGTTTAGTGACCCTAAAAAATCGGTGGATGGTTTTTTAGTATTACTTTAGAAACAAAAACAAAAAATCAATTTTTTTTGGGTCGGTTGGCCGACGATCAAACCCGGCCAACCTAGCCCCGCTATATATATATATATATATATATATATATATATATGTATATATATAGATATATATGTATATATAATATATATGTATATATGTATATATATATATATATTATATATATATATATATATATATATATATTATATATATATATATATATATATATATATATGTACACACACACATACATACATTACACGTAACATATATTATACAACGGTCGGGGCTAGCGGGAGTCGAACCCACCCGGTTAGTTCATTGATAGCACCCCACATGACATAACCGAAATGGCATGTGTCAAACGTTGTTGACCACCATATATCATACATTAAACGCCATATGTAACGGTTACATTAAACACGCCAACCCACCACTTGGATGTTAATGTGAGGTCGATAGGGTTTGAACATGCCCGATTTGATGCGTCGACCTGCCAAACAGGTGACCTCGTCACCATTGCCAACCTTTTTACAAAACACAACACGCACCATATGTAACCGTTATAACAAATGACCCTCCAACTGTCAACATAATTCTCGACATTAAATGCCACAAGCAACCAAAACTAAATGTAATTGTCAAATTTTTTGGGGAGGCCATGAGATTGGAACTCGGGCCTACCCCAAGCTAATATGGGTCCCCAATAATGAGCCAGGGTGGCAGGTGTTGGAGAATCCACCAACCATGGGCTATAAAAACTTGAGTTTTCCAGTCGAGCAGAGGAGAGGAAGCAAAGGCCAAGAAAAACCAGGTGTAGGGAGGAACCACGCCTAGTTGGGCATGTATTTCGAGATAGAATATTCCAAGGGAATATTCCACAGAATATTCTCATGCAAAATCTTAAGGAATCTAAAACATTCCCTTGGAGGTTAATTTTTGCCAGAGGTGAAATGATGTCGACTTTATAGTTATTTTTCATAGAATTTCAAAAGGAGTGTAGTGGTGTGCTCAGAATTTTAATCCAAGCATCAAATTTTTCAGCCATCTCCAAGAAGGAATCTTTGAGGGAATCTTCGAGATTCCCAAGGGTCCATATTTTGATGGTGTCAGAAAGGGGCCAAGTTTAATGTCGTTTGACACGATTTCGCACCACAAATTCAATGGTGTAGTATATTTCGTCAGCTGAGCTTTACATTTTTAGGCCATCCCCGAAAGTGGAGGTAAATGATGCAGTGATGCCATGTCTTTCTTCTCATTTATTGAGATGATATTTTTGTTGTTGATATCCTTGTTATCATTATGTTGAGGGATACCTTTATGCCACATCATGTGAGAATTTATTAGCTTGTCCTGCTGAAGGAAGGCCCATTTGCATGAGAGTTCCTATAGGAGAACATCTTGTGGAGAGACATGCCACTTTGGTTGAGGGAATTTATCCTTGTAATGAAAAATAATATGACATGTACATCATCATCATTTTGCAACATTTAATGAAGCATCCTCACCACTTTTGACACCGGGCACGGAGACGTAACCCACACTGGGTGAACTTTGTTATCAATGTGTGCATGTTCTTTGATTTGATGATCGCCACTATGTTTCATTTGTTTTAAAGTATGCACATGTGGTTGTTTTATACTCTTTCACATGAAATCCTGCTAACATCACATAAGTAAAATATTTTGGTTAATTTCGGTAGCTAAAAAGATCTGGATCAAGTTTGGTATCAGAGAGGTCTTCTTGTTGATGTGAATTGTGTGTGAATGATTAAACGTGCAACAAGAAGGGAAATGGAGAACAACAGAGATCTCTATGAGGACCTCCTCAGGATGGCACACATGGTGGGCATAATGTATGTAGATTATGTTGAGAAGATGGAAAGAGAGGAATGGGAGAAAGAAAGAGAAGAGGACGATGCTTCATCTACCCCTTTGAGTGAAAATTTGTCTTCTTCATTGACTTCTCATCATTCGGTTGAGGAGATTAATCAAAGATTTCAAGTAAATAATGCTGAATTAAGGAGACTTATACAAGAAGAAAAAGAGGAGACACAAATATTATAGCTTCAGTTACGAGCTATGAAGGAGGCCTTGGAAAAGTTTAAGTGCAACAAAGGCTTGGCGAAGCCATCATCACCTGCTTCAAAATCGACAGCTGAGGTAAACGGTGTTGATCTTTCTCTAGTTTCATTCTCACATAATGTTATTTCTGTTGGAAACATGGAGGTACCCATTTCAAGGACTGGCATGAGACTCCTTACCAAGATGGGGTATAAAGGAGGAGGACTTGATGTTAATGGCCAATGAATGACTCAACCATTGGAGGTTGTAAAAATACCTCAATTTGCAAGTTTGGGATACACTAAAGGAGAGTGCTCAAAGGTATCAAAAGTTTCAAAGGAATCATTGAAGCCATTAGAGAAAGAGGATGATTGGGGTACATCACAATCCTTCCATGATAATGCACATTGCAGAGGACGAGCTAAGGAAATCTCCCATCTCCAGGATTGCACCAGAGACAGTCAAGAGAGGTATAAAAAGTCTCAATATTCTAAAGCTCATTTTGATTACAGGCATATGTTTAATGATGAGAAGAAATCATGTCATAGAAAACCATGTTATTTTTGTGGTTTGCATAACCATGTGGTTGCTGAGTGCTGGAAGAGAATGGCAGCAAAAAAGAGGATGAGGCGTGAAATACCTTATCCACATTAGGGAAGGAAGAAGTTTAAATAGGTCTTGAGGAAAAAAAATTGCAATCGTTGAAATAGAGGTGGACATCAAAGAGCCATGTGTTGGAGGCTCCATCCAGAGCAGCGTCTCAATGACAAAGCGCCCGTGCAGAAACCAGTTGGTGAAGATGTTCAACAAGTGAATCTACCACACTCTTGGTGGTTCACTTTGTTGAGTAAGAGATAGTTTGACTAGATATGGTATCTTTTCATGGTTGCATTTTGTAAATCATGTGTTACAATATAAATGTAAAAGTGATGATATGTTTTCCTTTGCTTGTTAAAGAAACAATGATGTTTTTGGCCTTTTTGTTGATAGTTGGGGTATTGGTTTCTATTATGATGTAAACTTGACCAAAGAGTGTATGTTATAAATTCTTGGAAAGTATGTGGATGCTTGGGTCATGACTGGTCATGTAATTGAACATGTAGTTTGCAAAGAATGTACTACATGTTTACATAGGATCTAGGTGTCCGCTCATCACTTATGACTCTGAAGAACAAGAGTTAAGGAGAAGGAAGTGTGGCCTATCAGGACACTTGTTGTGTAGACAATGTAACACAACAATTACATATTATGTTCATGCTTTTGGAGGACCAAAAGCTCCTCAGTGGGGAGGAATGATCCAGGTGGCTCCAAAAACACTCAAATTTCAGAAGTGGCTCAGAATAGCTCAAAAATAAAATTCATTGGATTAAATTGAAACTATGACCAGATCATAGTTCTTGTCATCCTGATTCCAACGTCGTGAACGTCACTCAAACCCGAGTTCGTATGCTGAAGATATAGCCAGTCAAAGTTCTAGTCAAACTAGGCCAAGTGGCAGTCACTAATGATGCAACAATTTAGAAAAAACGTTAGCACACAGAATCCAGCGGCTGGAACAAGTCAATTTTTTGCCTCATTAATTTTTCCAATGACCCTTAAAAATCAGCGGAAGGTTTTTTAGCAATTACTTTTAAAAACAAAAAAAAACAAAAAAATCATTTTTTTTTGGGTGGGTTGGCCAGTGGTCAAAACCGGCCAACTGAGCCCCATTATATATATACGTAACATATATTATACAACTGTCGATGCTGAAAGGACTCAAACCCGCCTGGATGGTCACCGACCAATCCACTAGTAGCCCCCCACATGACATAATTGAAATGAAATATGTGCCAACTGTTGTTGACCACCATATATCATACATTAAATTCCATATGTAATGGTTGCATTAAACATTCCAACCCGCCACTTGGATGTTAATGTGAGGTCAGCAGGGTTTGAACCCGCTTGACTGGCCTGCCAAATAGGTGGCCTTGTCACCATTTCCAATATAACAAAACACAACACACACCATATGTAATCGTTATAACAAACGACCCTCCAATCGTAAATAATCGTTGACGTTAAATGCCACAAAGCCACTAAAACAAAACTTAACTATCGAATATTTTGGGGAGGCCATAGGGTTGGAACCTAGGCCTGCCCCAAGCTAATATGGGTGCCTACCAACGAGCTAGGGCGGCAGGTGTTGGAGAATCCATCCACCATGTGCTATAAAAACTCAAGTTTTCCAGTTGAACAGACTTGTAGAAGAAGCGGAGATTGAGCAGAAATAGGTGTAGGGAGGAAACGCTCCCAGTCGGGCACGTATTTCAAGACAAAATATTCGAAGGGATTATTCCACATATTATTCTCATGCAGAATCTTAAGGAATCTAAAAGAATCCCTTCGAGGCTGATTTTTGACAAAGGTGGAATGATGTTGAATTTATAGTCAATTTTCATAGAATTTCATAAGTAGCATAGTGGTGTGCTCATAATTTTCATTCGTGCAGTAGATTTTTTGGCAATCTCCAAGAAGGAGTCTTCGAGGGAATCTTCAAGATTCTCAAGGTTGATGGTGTTAGAAAGAGGCCAACTTTATAGTTGTTTGACATGATTTCGTGCCACGGATTCAATGGTGCAGCCCATTTCATCAACTGAGCTTTGCATTTTCAGGGCATCCCTGAAAGTGGAGGTAAATGATGCAGTGATGTCATGTCTTTCTTCTTATTTGCTGAGATGATGTTTTTGTTGTTGAGATCCTTGTTACCATTATGTTGAGGGATACTTGTATGCCATGTCATGTGAGAATTTATTATATTGTCATGCTGAAGGCACAGGGGCTTCACTAGGGGATAAATATCATACCATGTGGGTTCATATTGAGGGATATATATTGAGGAAAAATTGACTTAATATATTGGGGGATATATAGGGGTAAAGGGTTTTTCTATTGGCAGGTGTAAAAAATGGAGCTCAAAGTTAATGAAAAAATATAAAGGGGTATAAAAAAGTTAATGAAAAATGGATACCTACAATATCTAATGAAAGTAGGGCTGTTTTAAAATGGGGAGGTGTATTGGAATCATATTGGTAGGGGGTTAAATAATGTGATATTTAGAGGTATTTTTCAATATGTAGTCAAATTAGGGGCATTGTTTAGTATTCCATGAACACACACAATATGTCAAAGGTTCATTGAGTGAAGCCCCCACGGCTGAAGGAGGGCTCATTTGAGTGAGAGTTCCTATACGAGAACGTCTCATGGAGAGACATGCCACTCTGGTTGAGGGAATTTATACTTGTAATGACAAATAATATGCCATATACATCATCATAATTTTGTAGCATTTAATGAAGCGACCTCACCACTCTTAACATTGGGCCCAAAGAAGTAACCCACACTAGGTGAACTTTGTTATCATTGTGTGTGTGTTCTTTGATTTGATGGTCATTGTTATGTTTCATATGTTTTAAAGTATGCACATGTGGTTGTTTGTACTCTTTCATATGCAATTCTTCTAACATCATAGAAGTAGAAGACCTAGGTTAATTCTGGTAGCTAAAGAGATCTGGATCAATGTATTTATGCAGAAAGTTGTGGTAATTGAGTACCAGATGTAGTTCAGAATCCTTGATACCAAACTTTGTGCAAAGGGTATGAAAAATATTATGAACACGGACACATCTTAGTTCCTTTCCTGCCATAGTGTGGTCCATTTTATGTAATTATACTCATATCTCCCGGAAGCATAATATTGGTCTTTAATGGCATCTCAGAAAGAATTCCAAGTGGGTGTAGCTGAAAATAGTGAGGGTTCCTTCTCATCCCTTTGCTCATAGTAGGTTTCCCACTAATCCTTTACATGGGGGGCGGCTTTGAGGAATGAAAAAGTAATATTTTCCCTATTGGAAAAATTATGGACTTAAAAATATCCTTCCAACGGTTTTAACCATCTATCTATGGCATTTGTGTCTATGTGGCCTTCAAACATAGGAATTTCAAAGTTAACTTGTATCTTAAAAGGGGTGACGCCTCCAAGGTGATTTCTAGATGAAAATGCATCAGCCGCTTATACCCTAGAAGGATCTGGGAATTTTTTTTCCTCATATAGCTCCTTTGTCACTCAAGGGCCTCTTCGAGCAAAATTTTAAAAGGATCTCTTGCTCCCTCATATTTTTTTTCTTCTACCACAGGAGTTCGTCGAGGTCGATGAGGCCGATCATTCAAGGGTTCAACCAATTCAAGTCTCAACTCCTTATACCCCGACCTCGTTGGGGACATACACAAAAAATTAGAGAAAGAGCAAACTGCTCTAATACCACTGATATGAATTTTTGCAAGAATGAAATTAAATACATATTTAAACATAAACATAGAGCTACAATGAAAACAAAACTTCAATTAAATAATAACAAATACCAAAAATTGTTTACATGCAAAATGGAAACAAACTAGCTCAAGTAATGTTAGTTTATCTCTGAGAAGAGATGTGATGGCTAGATGCCTTCTAAACTATGTTATAATGAGGATCAAGGGAATTTTTATTATTTAGAAACAATGGAAAACCATAGAAATCCTAAATCCTAACCCTAGGAAATGAAGTGTCAAACATTTGTGGGCCCCAGTGAGGTTAGTTGGTACATCAACTTCCCTTGGTTGTAACTTTAGGATGTAATATTTGCTTGACATGTATGATACCTCATTAGAAATATCTATCCAAGGACAACAAATTTTGACTGCAGACCCTTAGCATAAGTTGTAGGTCTACCTGTTTTCCAAAAAAAAATGTCGTTTAGGGCCTCAAATCAACTTCAGAAATTTAGGACCCAAAAAAACTATCAAAATTAGTAAATTGTGCTACAATTAAGGAAACTGAAAGAAATTGTGTTGCAGGTCCAAGTGGAATAGGCAGGCGGCCACCAATATCCACCAGGATTAGTCCCCCCCCCCTTGGGAATCAATAGCCCCACTGCATTGAGTGCCTCCATGAGATGGGAAAACTTTTGTTGAACTTGGTCCTTGCTGAGCCACTTGCCCTGTTGTAGAAGCTGGCCAACTTTGACAACTTGATACAGTTGGATCCTTTATTTGAAAGTGTTCATGATTTTGTATCCTTGATCTGATCATTTGTGACATGTTCAATGCATTCTAGGTTAAGCTTTGTTGGTGTCAACTTCTCAGCAATGTTTGTTGTCTCCGGTAATGGTGGAAAGTATGGTCAAACGCAGTCCACATTGAATATGGGGTGCAAAGCAAGGAATAGGGAGATATTGAGCTCGAAATTGTTGTCTACCACATCTTGGTGATGACGTTAGGCCCGTACCAAAGTGGTCAAAGCTTATGATGGGCTCTGGTAAGGCGTTCTCTTTTCAAATGTAATCAAAATTTATTGCCCACTTAAAACTTATGTGGCACTCAATTTTGATCATGTCGTTGTTTGTACTTTGTGTTGGATTTACCCAAGATGTTGTGAACTTGCTAGCAGATGTGCTAAATGCGTTCAATAAAACCAGTGGCTTTATTAGCTATGGAATGAACATGGAAAAGTATTCTTGTGTAGTTACAAAAGGCATTGTAACAACAAGGGGACATAATGGTTGAAATCCTAAGCCCACTTCAAAGGGGTTGTGGTCGATCAAGCTATGGAGAGATTTGTTATAGCTTTATTGCACATAGGGAAGACTCTCACCCCATTTTCATGGATTCTTAGAGTTTTACATGTGTAGTATATGCACAATCATCCTATTGATGACCTCTATTTTGCCATCATTATGTGGGTGGAATGCAACAGACTTGTAGAGCTTGGTGTCCAATAAACATCAGAGGCTCGACAAAAATGTGCTTAGGAACCTGCTATCTTGATACAATGTAATGATCTGCGGGACCCCAAAATGTACCCATACTCGTTCCAAGAAGATTTTGGTAGTGGCTTATGCTATGATACCCTTCTTGTAGTTATCTAATATGGTCATCTTACAAAATTTGTCGACAACCACAAATACACAATAATTACCATGCTTGGTAGAAGAAAGGTTTGACATATAGTCCATGGAGATGGATTCCCAGAGTTGGATAGGAGTAGGAAGGGGAGTATACAAGCCTTGCTTCTTAATGGTTTGCTTGGGCGATGGCATAGGTAGTGCAAGATCTAATATATTTTTTGACATCCTATCAGAGACTTGTCCAGTAAAAATACTTTTGTAGTACTGTCATTGTCTTCTCTACACCAAAATGTATTATGACCCAACTGTAGTGCACCTTCAAAATCATCTTGGAGTGCTTGCTTGAAGGAACACAATGGTGCTTGAGGTGGCATAACAGTGTGTCCCTGAGGTGGAAGTCTAGAGCTTGCTTTCCATCCATCAACATTTGGTATGTGGTGGAAAATTCTAAATCATTTTTGTAAAGTTGCGTCCATCCAGAAGTCTCGTGCTCACAAGTGTCAAGCATAGTGGTCAGTGCCACAACCGGTGGTTGACGAAGGCAATATGCAACATTATTAGTGCTACCTTTCTTGTACTGAATGTTCATATGAAATTGTTGCAAATATGTGGACCATTTTTTATGGCGACAATTCTGAAACTTTCCTTGTGTTTGTATAAACTGGAGAGGTCAATGATCTATGTGAATGCTCATCTCCCTCCCTAGAATGTAATGTTTCCATTACCAGAAATCATGCACGATGGAATAAATCTATTTATCATAAGTGTATCTAAATTGTATCAGAGAGTTTCTCACTGTGATAGACCACTAATTCCCCTGCTTGGTGACGACCGCACCACTAACATAATCAAAGGAATCTATCTCAATTTCAAATGGTTGTTGCAGGTCTAGAAATGTGAGTGCTAGTGCAGAGCATAGGCGGTGCTTTAGCTCAATGAACACCTTTTGTTGGGACTACAACCAAAAAACTTTTTCTTTTGATCTCCCCTTCGTAACTTGACTCAAAGGCCAACTAATATGATAGAATCCCAACATGAACCTTCCATATAAATTAGCAAGGCCAAGAAATATGTGGAGATTTGTTAGAGTGGTCGGGGTTGGTCAATCCTGAATGACTTGGATTTCAGCTAGATCCTTATGCACACCTTTCTCATCAATGATGTAACCTAGATATTGGACTTGGTTCTTGCCAAAGGTGCATTTCTCCAAGTTAGCACATAGCTTGTGTTGTCGTAGGGTTTGAAGGACCTATCAAATTTGTTGCAAGTGTTTTTCCAAACTCTTGTTGAATATGAGGATGTAATCCAAATATACAACCATAAACGAGTTGGTGAAGGGTCACAAGATGTTATCCATCAGCCTCATAAAATTTGTAGGGGCGTTTGTCAACCCAAATGACATAACCAACCATTCAAAAGGACCTCCTTTGATTTGAAGGTGATCCTCCATACATTTGTGGATTCTATTCAAACCTAGTGATAACAGGACTTTAAATCAATTTTACTAAAGTACTTGGCCCCTTGAGCTAGTCAATAAGGTCATAAATCTATGGGATTGGATACCTGTTTTTGATAGTGATTTTATTTAGTGCCTAATAATCAATGTAGAGCCTCCAGGTCCCATCCTTCTTTTGTATGAGAAAAATTGGTTTCCCACAAGATGAGGAACTTGGTCGGATATGCCCTTTTTGTAGCGACTCTTGGATCTACCACTATTTCTTTATTTTACAAAAGAGAGCACTGGTATATTAGCCCATTGGATAAAGGTGCCCCGAGAGTCAGATTGATCGAATGCCTAACCTAACAATGCAAAGGTACCCACGTGGGTGAGAAGAAGATCTCCATGTATTCTTCCATGACCTTATCCACCTGCTTCTATTGCGTGGAAGAAACCTTCCAGGGGGCGATGGATGTGGCAATGATCATCCCCTTACTTTGAGAGAAAATCATAAATAAAACAAATTTCCTGGTCTAGGAAAATATCTTACTACTTTACATAACAGAGATCAAAGAAATGATGGTAGGCAGAACTACCTCGGTATCGTGTATCGCTTACTGCCAAAGGTAATAACAACAGTAAGAGTTTTGGACTCCTACACAACATAACACTTCCACAAATATGGTTGGCCTAATACATCACAAACTTCAAGGGGACCAACATCACATAGTACTTCATACATGAATGGCTTGATGTCGTAGGGAAAGCAACACTGCTGGCTAATGAGGAGATCACACCTTTGGTGGAGCCATACAATGGTGTATGGTTGTGGATGTGGTGCCATCAGTAGGCCCAAATGCCTCATAACATTAGCTAAGATGAGTTTATTTTGTCTCCTGTTGTCAACAATGAACTGTAGTGGAGAACCATTCACCCACATTTGTGAGTGGAAGAGACACTCCCCCTTCTCGGGATCTTTGGGCTCAATCTTTTGGAGCTTGGTAGTGAAAATGATGGTGTTAAGATCTACATCGATAATATACTTCCCCTTGTCAGTCACCTTGTCAAATTCTGACTCAAAGTTGGAACATGCATCTAATTTTGAATCTTTCAGCTCAGCCACCAATGACTACTTAGTGCGATACTCATTTCTTTTGTGAGTGGGGCTCTTGTGGAACTCACACAATTTCCCTGTGTCCTTCTTCATCTTCGTCAAGTTATTATTTTCTTGTGCATTCGATGGGTTTCCCTAGGTCACCCCAACTTAGCTTTGTCATTTGTTCTGTGGTTTCGGGGTTTCATATTCACATATCCAAAGTCTCGCTTATTTTGTTTAAATTTCTGCTTGATCTTGATAGCAATTGGTATGCAACATCAAGCTAGGAAACTCCATTTATGCCTAGATGTATTTGTGAAGAAATTTGTGGTACTTGAGACCTAGATACCACTCATAATCCTTGATACCCAACTTTGTGTGAAGGGCATGAAAATTTTTTGTGAACTCTGGCACGTCTTGGTCCCTTTCCTACTGTAGTGTGGTCCATTTTATGTACTTATCATGATAACTCCCAATAGAGTAATATTTTTCCTTGAAGGCATCTTGGAAAAAATTCCATGTGGGTGCAACTAAAAATAGTGAGGGTTCCTTCTTGTCCCTCTGCTCATAATAGGTTTCCCACTAGTCCTTGACATGGGGGCCAGCTTTAAGGAGTGAAAAAGTAATATTTTCCCTATTGAAAAAATTATGGACCAAAAAATATCCTTCCAGCAGAATTAACCATCTATATACGACATATGTGTCTATCTAGCTTTCAAATATAGGAATTTTAAGTTTAATTTGTGCCTTAAAGGGGGTGGTGCCTCTGAGGTGATTTTGGATGAAGATGCATCCCTCGTTGACACCTGTCTAAGTATTTGGGAAAAATTATCCATCATCTCATTCCTTTGTCGTTTGAGGGCCTCTTTGAGTAGCATTTTGAGAGGATCTCCTGCTCCCTCATCTTTCTTTTCTTCTTCCATAGGAGGGCGTCAGGGTCAGTAAGGCTGGTCTTGCAAGGGTTCAACCAGTTCAAGTCCTAACTCCTTATACCCCGACCTCATTGGGGACATGCACACAAAAACAGAAAAAGAGAAGACTGATATGATATCACTGATTTGAATTTATGCAGGAACAAAATGAAATATGGATTTAAAAAGAAGCACGAAGCTACAACAAAATATGAACTTCAATTAATAATAAGAAAATTGTTTACATGCACAATGGAAACAAAACAGAGTGGGCGATGGTATCTTATCTCTTAAAAGAGATGTGATGGCTACATGCCTTCTAAATTGTGCTAAAATGAGGCTCACAAGCCTTTTTATTATTTAGAAACAATGGAAAACCATAAACATCTGAAAACCTAACCCTAGGAGATGAAGCACCAAAAGTTTGTGGGCCCCATTGGGGTTAGTTGGTACATCAACTTCCTGGGGTCATAACTTTGACATATGATCTCTGTTTGACACATACAATACCTTGCTAAAAACATGTATCTAAGGAAAACAAATTTCATCTACAAACCCCTACTGCAAACTATTAATCTACCCTGCTTTCCAAAAAACGTCATTTAGGTCCTCAAAATGGCTCCTGAAATTTAGGATCCAAAAAATTGCCAAATTTTATAAATTGTGCTACAATTAAGGAAACTAAAATAAATAGTGATGGGGGTCCAAGTGGAATAGGTGGATGGCTACCAATATCCACCTGAATTAGTCCTCCCCCCTTAGGAAGAAATTGTCCCCATTGCATTGAGTGCCTCCAAGAGATGGGGAAACTTCTGCTAAACTTGGTCCTTGATGAGCGACTTTCCTTGTTGCATGAGATGGCCAACTTTGAAAACTCAATACAATTGGATCCTCTGTTTGTGAGTGTTCTTGAGTTGTGTGTCCATGATCTGATTAGTTGTGGCCTATTAAATGCAGTATGGGTTGACTTATGTTGGTGTCAACTACTCATAAATTTCTAATGTGTCTAGCAATGGTGAAAGTATGGACGAAGGCAGTCCATAGTGAATACGGGGTGCAAGCAAAGGAGTGAGGGGATATTGAGCTTGAAAGAATTATCTTCCATAGCCTTGGTAATGGTGTAACACTCATATTAGAGTGGTTGAAGCTTCCGATGGGCTCCGACGACGTGTTCTTTCTACAGATGTAACCAAACTTTTTCACCCACATGAAACTTATGTGGCATTCAATTTTGATCATGTCAATGTTTATACTTGGCATTGGCTTTATCCAATATGTCATGAACTTGATGGCATATGTATTAAATGTGCTCAATAAACCTGGTGGCTTTATCAACTTCAGACTAAACATGGGTAAATTCTTCCTGTGTAGTTGCAAATGGTAGTTCAACATCAAGGGGACATAATGGTTGAAATCTTAGGCGCACTTGAAAGGTACTATGCTTTGTCGAGCTATGGAGAGATATATTATATCTACATTACAGATAGGAGAGACTCTCATCCAACATTCATGGATACTTAGAGTTGTGCATGTGTAGTATGTGCACAACCATCCTATTGACGACCTCTACCTGACCATCAGTCTGGTGGTGGAATGTAGTCGATTTGGTGAGCTTAGTGTCCAAAAATGATCAAAGGCTTGACCAAAATACACTTAGGAACCTACTATCCCGATCTGATATAATGGTCTGCAGAACCCATAAATGTACCCATACTCATTCAAAGCCTAGAGTTTGGCAGTGGCTTCTACTGTGATACTCTTCTTGTAAGCAGTCAATATGGCCATCTTAGAAAATTTGTCGACAACCGCAAATTACAGTCGTTACCATGATTCGTAGAAGAAAGGCCAGATATATAGTTCACAGAGATGGATTCCCAATGACGGCTAAGAGTAGGCAAAGGAGTATACATGCCTTTCTTCTTAATGGTTAGTTTGGCAATGGCACAAACAATACACGATATGATATATTTTATGACATCATGTCGATGAATTGGCCAATAAAAATACTGCTACAACATTTTCATTGTCTTCTCTATACCAAAATGTCCTGTGACCTGACTGAAGTGTGCCCCCCAAATCATCTTGGAACACTCACTTGAAGGAACACAAAGGTGTCCTAGGTGGCATAGCAATGCATCCTGGAGGTAGAAATCTGGAACTTGCTTGCCATCCATTAGCATCTGGTATGTGGTGGTGAATTTTGGATCATTTTTGTAAAGTTGCGGCTATCCATAAGTCTCTTTCCCACAAACGATGGCTGACTGAGGCAATTTGCAATATTATTGGTGTTGGCCTTCTTGTACTTAATGTTCATATGAAATTGTTGCAAATATGTGGACCATCTTTGATGGTGGTCATTTTGCAACTTCCGTTGTGTTTGTATAAACAAGAGAGGTTGGTGGCCTGTGGATGATTGTCTCCTTACCCAAAATGTAATGTTTCCACTTTCGACAAGCCTGCACAATGGAATACATCTCTTTATCATAAGTGTGCCATTTCTGAATTGTATCAGAGAGTGGTTCACTGTGATAGGCCACCTGATGCCCTTGTTGGGTGAGGACTACAGTAGTAGCATAATTGAAGGAATTTGTCTCAATTTCAAAAGCTTGTTGTAGGTTTGGAAATGTGAGCACTGGTGTGGAGCAAAGGTAGTGCTTCAACTCAATGAATGCCTTCTGTTGGGACTCAGACCAAAAAAACTTTTCTTTCACTCCGCCCTTGGTAAGTTGACTCAAAGACCAACTAATATGGGATAATCCCATCACAAACCTCTAATAGAAATTGGCAAGGCCCAATAAGATGTGAAGCTCTTTTAGAGTGGTCGAGGTTGGCCAATTCTAAATGACTTGGATCATAGTCAGATCCACATGCACGCCTTGCTCATCAATGATGTAACCTAGATATTGGACTTGGTTCATGCCAAAGGTGAATTTCTCCAAGTTGGAACATAGTT
Source organism: Pinus taeda (assembly GCA_000404065.3). NCBI lineage: Eukaryota > Viridiplantae > Streptophyta > Pinopsida > Pinales > Pinaceae > Pinus > Pinus taeda. The sequence continues at coordinate 48,570 of APFE030650902.1, forward strand.
TATGTTGTTGCAGGGTTTAAAAGACCTGCTGAATATGATCTAAGTGTTCTTCATAACTCTTGTTGAAGATGAGGATGCATCTAGATGTAAAACTATGAACGAGTTGGTGAAGGGCCAAAAGATGGCATCTATCAACCTCATAAAAGTTGTAGGGGCATTTGTCAACCCAAAGGGCATAACCAACCATTTCAAAAGGCCTTCCTTGGATTTGAAGGTGGTCTTCCATACATTTGTGGGTTCTATTGGAACTTAGAAATAGCCACACTTCAAATCAATCTTGTTGAAGTACTTGGCCCCCTTGAGTTGGTCAAGAAGGTCATTAATCTGTGGGATTAGATACCTATTTCTAATAGTGATTTTATTTAGTGCTTGATAATCAATGTAAAGCCTCTAAGCCCCATCCTTCTTCTATATGAGTACAATTAGGCTCCCACAAGGTGAGGAAGTTGGCTGGACATGCTCTTTTTGTAGAAACTCCTAGATCTACTGCTTGATTTCTTCATTTTCCAGGAGAGAGTGGCAATTTATCATCCCACTAGGTAGAGGTGTCTCAGGAGTCAGATCGATCAAATGCTTTTCCTAATGGTGCAAAGTTACCCTTGTGGGTGAAGAGAAGATGTCCCTGTATTCTTCCATGACCTTATCCACCAAGTTCTACTGCATGGAGGAACCCTTCTCGGGGGCTATGGCTGTGGCCACAATATTTCCCTTACTTTGAGAGTGAATCAGAAAGAAAAAAAACTTCTTTTTATGGGAGATGATCTTACTACATTACTTAGTAGAGATCAAAGAAAATGGTGGTAGGTGGAACTACCTCTAGTATCCTATATAGCTTACTGCCCAAAGTAATAATTACAGTGTAAGTCCTGGAATCATAGAAAACATGACGCTTCCACAAGTATGGTTGGTCTAATAACACATCACAAACTTTAAGGGGAGTAACATCACATAGCACCTCATCCATGAAGGGCTTGATTTTGTAGGGCAGGTGGCACTGCTTGCTCATCTCACCCTTGGTTGAGCCATCTAATGGTGTACAGTTTTAGGTGTGGTGTTATCAGTAGGCCTAACCACTTCATGATATTAGCTGAAATGAGGTTATTTTGCCTCTTGTTGTCAACAATGAAGTGCATTAGAGAACCCTTCACCAACATCTATGAGTGGAAGAGATTCCCCCCCTCCGATCTTCGGGCTCAATATTTTGAACCTTGGTGGTGGAAATGGTGGTGTTGGGCTCTGCAACAATAATATGCTTCCCCTTGTCGTGCCCCCTTATTAGGTTTGGAACCATATTCGAAACATGCATCTAATTTTGGACCTTTCAACTCAGTCACCAGTGACTGCTTGGCGCAACACTCATTTGTGTTGTGAGTGGGGCTCTTGTGGAAATCACACCATTTACTTATGTCCTTATTCATCTTCATGGTGTTATTATTTGCTTGTGGATTCAATGGCTTGTCCTGGGTTACCCCACGTTGGCTCTGTCCTTTGTTCTATAGTTTGGGTGTGTCTTTTCCCTGCTTCAAATTTAGATATCCAAAGTCTCTCTTCTTCTCTTTAAATTTCTACTCAATCTTTATAGCATATCAGTATGTAGATCCAAGTGAGGAGATGTCTAGGAACTCCATCTCTAACTAGATGTGTTTGAGCAAACAGTTGTGGTACTTGAGTACCAGATGTCGCTCAAAATTCTTGATACCCAACTTCGTGCGAAGGGTGTGAAAATTTTTTGTGAACTTTGGCACATCTTGGTCCCTTTCCTACGCAGTGTGGTCCATTTTATGTACTTATCTTCATAGATCTCGATAGGGTAATATTGTCCCTTGATGGCATCTTGGAAATAATTCCAAGTGGGTACAGCTGAAAATAGTGAGGATTCCTTCTCATCCCTCTGCTCACAAAAGATTTCCCACTTGTCCTTAATGTGGGGGACGGCTTTGAGGAGTGCAAAAGCAATATTTTCCCTACTGGAAAAATTACAGACCAAAAAATATTCTTCAAGTAGATTTAACCATATATCTATAGCATCTGCATCTACCTGACCTTCAAATATATGAAGTAAAAGTTAACCTATACCTTAAAGGAGGTGGTGCCTTTGACGTGACTTCTAAATGAAGATGCATTTCCACTAATACCCATTGAAGGATCTGGAAAAATTTGTCCATCATCTCATTCCTTTGTCATTCAAGGGCCTCTTCGAGCAACATTTTGAAAGGATCTCCTGCTCCCTCGTCTTTCTTTTCTTCCATCATTGGAGGTCATCAAGATTAGTGAGGCCAGTCTTGCAAGGGTTCAACTAGTTCAAGTCCTAACTCCTTATACCTCGACCTTGTTGGATACATGCACAGAAAAAAAGAGAAAGAGAAAATTGTTATAATATCACTGATCTAAATTTATATAGGAATGAAACAAAATACAGATTTAAATAGAAACATAGAGCTATTACGAAAATTGATATTCAATTAATTAATAATAAATACCGAAAAAAAAATTACATGCAGAATGGAAACAAACTAGCTCAAGCGATGGTAGCTTGTCTCTAAGAAGAGATGTAATGGCCACATGCCTTCTGAACTGTGTTACAATGAGGCTCGGTTGCCTTTTTATTATTGAGAAAGAATGGAAAACCATAAACATCCAAAAAACTAACCCTAGGAGATGAAGCACCAAAAGTTTGTGGGCCCCATTGCAATTAGTTGGTACATCAACTTCCCAGGGTCCTAAATTTGGTATGTGATCTCCATTTGACGTGTATGATACCTCATCGAAAATATCTCTCTGAGGAAAATAACTTTGGGCTTTGGACACCTATGATATTTTTATGCAACTAGATCACAAAACAAAAGAAAAGATAGATCAAGGACTTGAAAATTAGCCCCTTTGAGGAGGCAACCTTATTTACATTACATAAATGAAAAATTCTTGGATGATACAAATGACAATACCTCCTTGGTATATATAGGAGTCTAAGCGGTCACAATACAATCAGAGCCTAAATAACAATAATAATGTAAGGGCACAACAATAACAATAGTGGGCTTTTATGGGGCACAACAATAACAATATGGGGACTACACTAATAATAACAATAAGGGGGCTACACTAGTATTATAAGGACCTAGCATGCCCCTCTCCTTCAAAAAGTGATGTCCTCAATGCTTTATTTCTAGATGCTTATTTTTTAAATTCTCATCCTCTCATGTGGAATCTTCAATGAGTAAGTTATCCCACTTAATGAGATACTCTAAAATTGATAAATTCCATAGTTGTGTTCTTGTTTCCATGACTGCTTCAGGATCCAATATGATTTTTCCTTTTTCTTCTTGATATATCCTTTTATATTGAGAGTTTGAGTGGTAATTCCCGCCAATGCATTACAAGATATGGTCGTATTCCTTTCTTCTTTCCCTAGGGTTGGTTCCTAGTGTATATCCTCTTCTTTTGATGTTTCTTGTTCATTTTCTTCCTTCTCTTCACAATCTCTTTAAAATAATTTCTTCTTGGCACACTTATGACCTTTAATGTATTTGTTATCACAACTGTAACAAATACCTTTTGCTATTTTTTCCTCCAATTATTGTGGTGTCAACCTTGTAGGTTGTGGAAGGCTAGAAGAAGCAACACTTCCATATTTATAGTTGTGAATGGTATACTTCCTTGATGCCATAATTTTGTTTTCAATTTTTTTTGCCACCCTGAATGCCTTCTCCATTGAACCATGTTCCCAAAGGCAAACCTCATGTTGGATGTTATCCTTAAAAGTCCCTATGAAGACATCCATCTTATTCTCCTATGAAATATTAGTTACCATGATATTCAATTTTTGGAAGTCCTTAATGTGCTCCGCCATTGGACAATTTTGTTTGAGATTTATCAAGTGGCTAAAGAAGGTGTTTTTCTTTGTATCCTCATAACGTGCTATCATTTCCTCCATTAAAATTGACCAAGTGAGAAGTGGTTTACGATAACAAAGTCATTGATACCATACAAACTGATTGGGTTCTAAATATAAAGATGTGATGCATACTTTTTTTGTTTGTTTCACATCATGTAGATCAAAATATTGCTCCATATGTAGTATCCATGTTAACGAATCATTGTCATCAAACTTCCTCATATCAATATTTGGAATTTGGCTGGTCTTCAATCCAAATTTAGAGTCTCTAAAATCATGATTAACATTCTTTTTCTTCTCATCATGAGTTTCATGGAATACCTTTTGCCGTTAGGAAGCATTTCTTATAGCAACCTTGTCAAACCTTCCATGTATGCTTTCAAATCATCCATCTTAGCTTCTATGTCTGCTTTTATTTGATCCTTTAAACCTTCCATGTCTAATTTTAAACCATTATTCAAACCCTCCATCTTAGCTTCCATTTCATTTTTGGTTACTCTTTGCGAGAGCGAAATTTGTTGCCCTTGGTTGTGTAATTTTGATATATCATGTTGCATTTCTTCCTCTTCTTCATGTGTCATAGTAGAGATTTCAGGTTGCTTATTGGGAGTATCCATTTTTTTCTTTTGAGACATATTGGAATCAAATAATAATATCTATGATTACTATTCCCTTCGAATTACTTCAAACTTATTTTCAAGCAAAACTTATGCAATTTTTAAAAAAAATACATATATTTTTCTTCTTGTTTTCTAGAGTTTGATATTGAAATTGTTGTATCTATGAAATTGCTGCCTCCCAAGCTCTAAAATTATGTCCTCTAGTAGCACTTTGAGTCTTCTTTCCAATGCCACAACTCAGACCAAGATTTAATTCTTCAATATAAAGTTATCTCAAATCTCACACGATGTCTTGATTATGGACTAGTTCAGTAGAGCAAACATGTACAAGATGCCATGTGTCATTGTTTCAACCTTCGGTCCTAAAATTGATATACGAGAAACTACAATCTGTACACACTTGGTCACATTTTATGGAATTAAAATATGATTCTTGAAAAGAAAGTTATGAGGATTTTCAATAGGTCACTTGTTTGAGACTGAATTCTAGAGCATGCAGAAATTCTAACTTCTTCGGACCATATCTCATAAAATATAGTGAACGAAGATATGAAATTTCTACGCAAATTTAACTAGGATTTTAGCTCTGTGTTATCGGAATTTTAGCTTATGAAGCTTCGCATGAAAATTTTTATAGTGAAAATTCCAAGATGGCATGTTTGAAGCAGCGAAACCCTAGAATCCAAAGCTATGATACCAAATGTTATGCATTTGGATCACAAAACAGAAGAAAATATATATCACCGACTTGAAAATTAGCCTCTTCAAGGGGTAAACCTCCTTGCCATTACATAAATGAATAATTCTTGGATGATACAAATGACAAGATTGTTGAAATAACAACAAGAAATGCTAAAAATAGAAGTGCTAAAAATATCACTGCTATAAAAGCAGTTTGGGTCCTAGTGTTGGATTGAGCAAGAGGGAATGAAAAATGGAAGTGCTAAAAATAGCATTCTATTTTTAGCAGTTCATGATGGATTCCTATTTTATTCAGTCCTTGGATTAAACATAGGAAGTAAAATTCGAATTTGATATTAACAGCAGTTTGTAAATTAATTAATTAATTCATCTTGAGTTAATTAGTTAAGGAAAATCAAACTTGAAGTCTATGTGGGTACATGCAACAGTTTCTTTATTAATTGAGGAATTTATCCACCAGTTAAAGAGATAAGGATGAGTTCTAATTTGAGTTGTAATTAGTTGGCTCAGTTAACTGAGTCAAGTCCAGTTAGATTAATTTAAATAGTTTGTTTAAATTAATGTGAGTTCAGTTAGTTAATGCAAGCTTGCATAAAACTGTTGCACTTCAGATAACTGAAGATTCTCTCATGACTAACTCATGCATGTCAGTTTAGACAGAGACCTAGTTGAGATCAAAGAACGGACAGTGTACTATCACTTGGATGAATATTTTTCATATAAAGGAAGCTCATCCATGATGAGGATTTATCTCCTTCAGGACTGCGTAGTTGGATCAGAGGTTAGTGAGTGTGTGAAGAGGCCAATTCACACAAGTTGCTACATTGGACCCCAAGAAAAATTGCGCAATGAAATAGGAGGCTTGGAGGGTAGACCAAAGGTTAGATAGAGGCCTTTGACTGTCTATGAGCAGCAGAGGTATTGCAGAGAGAGCAAGATAGCTTTTGAGTTGATTCTTTTTGTAATATTGGCTATATTTCAACTTGTATGATAATACAGAGTTGGGGTTTTAGGATGAGGCTTTCCCCGGGTTATTTCTTCTGTGTTATATGTGATTGATTCCTTCATATCAGTTATATGTGTTCTTATTGATGTTTCTCATGTTCGATTAAGCTTCCGCTAAATTGGTTGTAGAAGTAGATCAAGTATTTTGCTTTAGTCTATTGCATTATCAAGTGATATGCAGGTGGGAATTTCTACATGGTATCGGAGCTAGCTAATTTGTAGAAAAATTCTACATGGTATCAGAGCAAAGGTGATCAAAGGAGAGAACAATATACTGAGAGGAGATTTCAAAGTTTTGAGTTTTGGGCCGAGAGTTTGTAGACCAGATCTAAAAATTTATATACAAAATTTTCAAAAACAAATAGCATATTTGGATTCCTTGCAGAAAAAGACCCAAATTCAATAAAACAATCAATTGAATCGGAGTTCGGATGAGGGAGATATCGCTGATTTAAAATCAACTCTTTTTCCAAAAAAATTTGTGACGGCGGGAAATATGAAACATATTGGTGTGCTAGCCAAGAACCTGTATGCACTTGAGGTACAAGATGCATGCAAAGCCTTGAGGAGCAAGGCAAAGGTTAGAGACTTGGTGGTTGAGAGGGAGAGTAAATTACCTCTCAACATGCAGCGCTAGAAGAAGTCTCAGATAATTATGGAGGAGCCACAATTGGTGAAGCAACTTCAGGAGGTTGTGGAGCAGCCACAACTGGGGAAGCCGAGATGAGACAGAGTGGAGGCATCCACTCATGCAGAGACCTCCAGTAGGGGGAAATTTCAAGCCAAGTGGGTAGAGGGATCACATGCATCCATACCTCCAGGTAGGAGGTGGGGCGTTGTGGAGTGATTATCCCAAGAAGGCTGGAATAGGGGCAGGATCCTTGAGGTACCCAACCTCTTTGATTCGACTTTGCTACAAGAGCCTCAATGAGGAGTAGCAGGATTGGCTGATTGGGTAGAGACAGATGCGGATGAGTGGCAAAGAGAGCTACAGTGCAGGAGTCCCAAGACAATATAGAGCTAGCAGGTTGCAACAATGCGAGACGCATAGGAGTGTTGCACTAGTGCAGGATGGCACAGAGAGGTGTACAACAGTGTGAGATGCATGGAGTGTTGCATCAGCTCAAAGGTTAGAAAGGGAGCACTTTTTAGCAGCAGGTAGAGCTTCAGCATCAGAGTATGTTTCTAGCCTAACAGAGAGGTCAGTTGGGAGTTTTTTTGTTTCTAGAGTTGCTGAAGCAACCACACTTGGTAGAAGTGTTGCATGCAGAACATTCCAAAGGTACAGGATCGGGTTTGAGTTGAATTCCTTTCTTGTTGAGAGAGAGTGTTGAAAATAGAAACAAGAAATGCTAAAAATAGAAGTGCTAAAATTAGCACTACTATAAATAGCAGTTTGGGTCCCAGTGCTAGATTGAGCAATAGGGAATGAAAAATGGAAGTGCTACAAATAACATTCTATTTTTAGCAGTTCAGGATGGATTCCTATTTTATTCAGCCCCTGGACTAAACATAGGAAGTAAAATTCGAATTTTATATTAACAGTAGTTTGTAAATTAATTAATTTATTCATATTGAGTTAATTAGTTAAGGAAAATTAAACTTGAAGTCTATGTGGGGACATGTAACAGTTTCTCTATTAATTGAGAAATTTATCCATCAGTTAAAGAGAAAAGGATGAGTTCTAATTTGAATTGTAATTGGTTGGTTCAGTTAATTGAGTCAAGTCCAGTTAGATTAAATTAAATAGTTTGTTTAAATTAATGTGAGTTTAGTTAGTTAATGCATGCTTGCATAAAACTGCTGCACTTCAGATAATTGAAGGTTCTCTCATGAATAACTCATGCATGTCAATTCACACAGAGACCCATTTGAGATCAAAGAAGGGACAATGTACTATCAGTTGGATGAATATTTTTCCCATAAAGGAAGCTCATCCATGATGAGGATTTATCTCCTTCAAGACTGCATAGTTGGTATTGCAGAGAGAGCAGGATAGCTTTTGAGCTGATTCTTTTTGTAATACTGGCTATGTTTCCAGTTGTATGATAATACAGAGTTGGGGTTTTAGGCTGAGGCTTCCCCCGAGTTATTTCTTCTGTGTTATGTGTGATTGATTCCTTCATATCAGTTATATGTGTTCTTATTGATGTTGCTCATGTTTGATTAAGCTTCCGCTAAATTGGTTGTAGAAGTAAATCAAGTATTTTGCTTTAGTCTATTGCATCATTAGGTGATCTACAGGTGGGAATTTCTGCAAAGACCTCCTTGGTATATGTAGGAGTCTAAAGGGTCAAAATATAATCAGAGCCTACATAACAATAATAATGTAAGGGTGCAACAATAACAATAGTGGGCTTCTATGGGGCACAACAATAACAATATGGGAGCTACACTAATAATAACAATAAGGGGGACACACTAATATTGTAGTGACCTAAGAGATAGGTTATGGGTCTACGCGTTTTCCAAGAAAACATTGTTTAGGGCCTCAAATTGGCTCTGAAAGTTTAGGACCCGAAAAATTACCAAATATAATAAACTTTGTTATAATTAAGAAAATTGAAAGAAATAATTTTTGGGGTACAATTGGAATAGGTGAGTGACCACCAATATCCACTTGGATCAATTAGTGAATGGGAGGAGAAGGAAAACCATATTCTCATAAATGAACATATGAAGCACTAGGCACTGGATGAGTTCACTGAGGCTATTTATCATCACATTGCTATGAAGTGAAACAAATGTGTTTAGGTTGGAAATGAGTAGGTGTGTAACAATAATGAAGTGTTTGGGGGATATTTCGTCCATTGGGTTGCATTATTTAATGATTAAGGAAAGGGTAATGTATGAAGTAAGAATTGCCTAAAGCATATGAAGAATTTTATAAAAACATTTTTCAATAAGTCAATTAAAAGGTAGGCATGTGCATGATTGTAGTTTCATCAACCTTGGCACTTTTCAAAGTCACAAAGCATATGCAACATGGTATACAAAGTAAGTGACCTAATGAAATACTACTTCCTAGAATAGGACATAACATATATGCCTAAGACCTCACCGACACATATGGACTTGCCAGTTGTTAGTGCCTATGTTATTTCCCTTGACATGGCAAATTTGCATTGTCTTACATAATTTTATACTCATAAATGGAATATAAGATTGTTGATCCTAAAAGGATCATTATATAATTTGTCATCTATTTTGGTACTGTCTAGGTAGATAAATAGGAGAGACTGGCTTGTAGTGCCCATTTTAAAGATAGGTCCTCCTTTAGTGGTTTGGCGTCCAAACCCATCTAGATCCCCTTTAAGGCCTCAAACAAATTTCATGTTGTTGTATACATTGAGAGCTTTACAACATCATGAAGATCACCTCAACTAAAGTTTCTATGGAAAAGTTTATCGTACTGCAAGTTGACCTATGTTTTTTACCACCATGATATCAAGTGGATGTCATATTAGCTCACACTACTCATACAAGTGGAGCTAGTCACATGTGTACTTTCAAGAAGATTTTAGAGGGTCCAATACCTTAACATTAATTTAGGGTTGAAGCATACAAAAACCCTAAACTAAACTCTAGATGTCTATCAAGCCATGTTAAATGTTGGGTAATTAGGATAAGAAGGGGTTCCATTCTATTGTTATTTCATTGTTCCATAGTTGAGCAAACCATTTGGGTGAAAGCATGAAGATGGGTTGCACTTTTGGGCCAAATGTGGTGATGAATTTCAAGTTTTTCCTCTTTTATCAAATTGCAGCACTCAAAATTCATATAAACATTCTGAATTTTGATTCAAAATAAAAAGAAAATATGTGGAGAATTATGTTGTCGTCCAAATGATATTTTTTGCAAAAAAATTTAGTGTTGTATAATCTCCCAATTTTCCATTAAATGCAATATATGTCCTTGCAAATTTTCGCAAAACTTAAGAGGTATGTGTGTGTTCATGTAGTATAACTTAGTCTAGAAGTGTAATTTTTATATAGTATATATATATATAATATATTATATATATATTATATATATATATATATATATATATATATCATATAATAAGCATGATCTAGCACAACATAACAAGTTTTTCATATTAAAAAAAATTTTTTTTTTATGTAAATTGTATTTCTTATTTTTTTGAGTTGGCAATAATTTTCATTTATTTTAATACCACGTGTGTTCATGTAAGCTTTTTTTTCAACTCTTTTTATAAATTGAAAAAAAGAGTATCTTTTTGAAGAGGACTCGTAAACGAAGATAATGGTATTTTTTGAATTTTTTTGTTGTGTATATTTTATATTATTGATTTTTTATTTATCCCTTTTGAAATTGTCCAAAAATTTTCAAGCATTATGTCTAAAAGAAATTAGATAAAAAAATATCATATGAATTAAAAAATGTCAAACTCATATGCCATTGGATAGAGAGTTCCTTCCCAAATCCAACATAGTCAACTCTACCACATAAGGACAAATTTTGCTTAGAGTTCGCTAGGGTACAAAATGGTGTTGCACATAAATCTACAGAAAATGAGTTAAAACTTTGTTTTTTAGGTCGTCAACAACTCGATCGAGTGTTTGAAATTCAAATTTCAAATAGCTCGATTGAGGGTGAAACTCTTGATCAAGCCCTTCACGTGGTTAAACAATGGCTCGATCAAGCTATAATAATTATCTAAACAAAAAACCAAAAAAAATGAAGTCTCTCAATACTTGTATTTAAGTGAATTTTAAAATTTATTTATACAAAAATATGTTTTATAAATATTCAAATACATTCCAAAATCTAATTTTCCTTAATTACAAATCCAAATTTTATTTCATTTTACCAAAAAAGTAATTATAATAATATATCGATAACTTTCTATAAAAGATTTTACTTTGTTTTTTCAATTTTGAAATTCTTAAAAATGATAATTTGTTTATTTTTTTGGCTTTAAAAATAACATATTTTTATACTTAATCATTTTATAGTGTGTTTTTTATGTGGAAATTTTCAATTAAAATTAATCATATTATAATAAATAAATAAATAAACCAAGAAACTTAACTAAACTAAATTTTATAATATTATTATTTTAAGAATAATTTCACACACACATTTAAATCTAGATTACTCAAATTCAAATTAGTCAAATAATATTTAAAAAATTATGATTTCCTTATGTTTTATTATTTTAAAAATATATATTGCAAACCTAAGTTAGGATATTTTTTTATATAGATACTTCCACACTTTTTTTCCCATAAGGAAAAATCATAATTTTATTAATGATAACAAAATCTGAGGCGCATATGCATAAAGCATATCAAATGACTGTTGTCAAAAGAAAAACTAGAAAAAAATATAAAATACAAATGGGGAGGAAATCATGCTTTTCTCCCTTTTTTCTTCTCAACTTTTCACCATTCCCCTTGAGTCGGTGAGGACGAATAAAGTATGAGAGAAGTGCCCTCCACAGGGTGAGGATTTTCCTTATCAAAATCGGAGTGATCTGGTGTATGCAGTCTTTTGGCTCCACTGGTGTCTGTTGTATCTGGTATCTTCTCTGGCAAAGAGTCCATCAGTTCCTGTGCTACAAATTCCTCCATTTCTGATGCCTTGTGTGTCTAATTGTTCACTTTGGGGATGGTTTCCGTAGCTTCTTCCTCAATAGGAACATCATCATGATATGGTGGAGGGATAGTTGCCTCCTCATCCTCTGCTGCTTCATATGGGTTCACAGTGCACTGCCAACCTCTTGGTTTTTGTGTTTGTTTCTTGTTTTGTCTGGTTTCTTTTTTGGCTTGTGGGCAGTTACTAAGAAGGTGGCCTGTTTTTTGACAGCTACTGCACCTAAAGGCCGTGTTCTCATAATCTAGTGGTTAATTCCACTATGTGTTGTTATGGATCATAATTATGTTGTCAAGTAGACCTTGGCTAAGATCTATTTCTACACAAATTCTGGCAAAAGTATGTATACCACTTGTAATTCTTTCCATGTCTTGCTTGAGGTATTTTCCTATCGCATTCCCCATTGCTTCGAAGACTTTGGGAAGCCAAAAGTGTAGTGGGAGGTTGTGTAACCTGACCCAAACCGACATCTTGTAAACCACCATAGTATTGGAGTCAAAACCTGGGAACTAGGGAGTCATGAAGAGTCCTGCATTGCCCCAGAACCATGGGCCCTCATGGAGGGCATATTCCCTTTCTGTGATCGTGTCGAATCTGACAATAAAAAAACCCTTGGAGCATAAATGGATATCACAGTTTGTTGTCCATGTGGAGTAGATCCATTGTTGTAATGCATCTGTTTTGGGCCAAAAGCCATTGAATCTACATATGATAGCCTTTGTAAAGAAATAGTTATAAAATTTGTTTACCTCAGGTAGAGCAATTGTCAGTACTAGAGTCTGAATTTTTTGCTCCACAATATAGGGTCTAGGTAGAACTTGTGGTGGTGTTGGCTTGTTGCTGGCTTCCCCCTTCCTTTGACGACATCCTTGAAAGAAGTTGTACCCTTTGAGCTGGATCCAGAGCTTCCACCTCTTAGCCTCGTGCTTAGTATGATGGTTGAGTCTCGCACAATTTCATAGTCCTGCACTGTGTATTGGTCCTGTAAAATTTGTCCTGCATATATCAAGCTTTGCATGTTTGCTGATATGCCTGTATGTGCTTGTATTTCATACTTTATATCTTCTATCAGCTTCCCCTTCCAGGTTCGCATGCAAATCGTTCTCCCTGACAGGGTTATTATAAAAATTTGTATCAGTTCCTGGCCGGAGTCCTTGGTGGCTAGTGTTGTTCTTAGCCAAGATACTTCTGCTATTTGAGCCACCAAAGTAGTGAGATGTTCAGGCTCTCCGAGGTCATTTATCAAATGCTCATTCATAATGCCCAGAATTCCTGTTTGTATCAAGGAAGCCCTAACTTCCTGATGTATGGCAGGTTTGATAAGGAGAGTCCTGGTCATGAGTTTCATTTTCCCCTTGATGTTATCAACCCGCGTTTGTCCGAAGGAGAACAGGGGTGCAGCAAGCCACATGACCCTTGACCCTTTACTCGCGCCCCTTTCTTGCTTTTCGGCCTCTCCCTTGTTGTTTTGCCTGAGAAACACGAATCGGTCGACACGGGATAGGTCAAAAGAGAACCGGGGTTCGACAGGTCGCACAACCTTCCACCCATCGTGTGCAACCCTACCCTGCCTGACAGTTTCTCCCTCATCGTTTTGTACGATGGCTCGAGCAAGGGTAGGGTCTAATCGAACCCTTGCAGCTCTGATCCATTATAGCACAGATCCCTGGTTTGTTGTGCGGCGACGGTGCAATTCATTCCTTCTGAAACCCTAGCCATCGCTCCTCTTGTCTATACTTTGCACTTATTATAGATTGAAAGTGATTTATAATTGTAGATACCATTACATCCATTACAACTATATTAATTATAACTTACAACTATTACTACTATTTTAATTATTATTGCACTCATTTTTTTCTTGAACAAGTGGATATATATATATATATATATATATTATATATAGATATAGTTATATTATATAATATATGATATTTAATATATATAGATAGATAGATAGATTAGATAACCTAGGGACAATGACTTTTAGTGAAATTCACATTTTCGAGTTACATTGTTTTTCATATAAAAATGTTATAATATTTTATTAAAATCAAATGATAAATTTTCTTATGTTTAATCAATTTAATATTTAAATTAAAAAATTTAAAATTTAAATCAAGTATGCCCACAGGGCTTTGGATTGACAATGAATGGGTGCTCTGTTAAGGCACTCCTTGCAATAGGCCACTGGTTCAAATCCCCTGTGGGTGCTTACCTACCAAAAAAAAAATAAAAATTAAATCATAGTAAAAACTAATTTTTAAGTTACTTAATTATAAATATATGAATATTACAATTTCAATTGCAAGTGGGATAGAATCCTTTTTCAAATCTATATACCAAAAGCTAGAAATGTAATGAGAAACTAATCCACATCGATGTTAATTACCTATTCAAATGCAATTAGTGATTAAATTTGGTTTTTTTTTTTAACAATCAAATATTTACAATTTTAAAGTTTGCATATCGTTATTGATATTTACATAAATTTTAAAATTTTCAACTTTAAGACTCGATAGAGCTTTAGTGTTTGATTGAGAGTTTTTTTAAACGCTCGATCAAGCACTTAAAATTTCTTGATCAAGCATCATTTTTCCTCCAAAACGCGCCCTTATTTCACCAAAAAAGTGTAACCTAAACCCATGCTTTGACCCATTTTGGAGTGGGATATTGAAGCACAAAAGACAAAGTAGAAGATCATGTAGTAGCCATAATGGTCATAGTGTTCATGTCAACTCCATAGTGAGCGCCCCTATTATTGCACTTTCATTTCATAGCTAAGAAGAAAAGAGCATAGCATAGGCCTCACCTTCGGTTGGTTTTTTTCCCATATTGGGGTTTTCCATGGTACATTATGTGTTAATTGTGTGCATTGTGTGTGATTTTCTTAGTTTCTTTGATTTCAATTTTAATTATTTCAATGTTGTAAGATGAATTCTTAAAAAAGAATTTTGTTTGCAAATTTAGTTTGTTTGAAGTTTTGGGTAGACACTCATGATGGGTGGAATGTCCACCCAAAACATCTGTGAAACTAAATTTGTAGACATAGTTCTTTTATGAAAATTCATTTTATAATATGAATAGTTGTGAAAATATAAGATTATTTGAATATTTCAATGCATTAAGCTACTAAACTTAAATATAAAATATAAAGTAATATTTTATATAGATTCATATATACCAACAAATGGGAACTTTGTTACAACATGACGTATGCAATAGAGTGAAAACCAAGGGACAATAAGGAATATACTTACTCAATAATGAAAAGCAAAATGGATAGAACCAAAAATAATTTTTACTTATTTAATAATAAAAAGTGAAGAAATAGGAAAGGAGAGAATTTATTATGCAAATATAAATTCTAGTTCAATGAAACTAAATGCACATTCAAATACAAGAGCAATGTATGAAGAGGGAGTTAGTATCCTAAGACATAAAGACAAATTGATTAAGGAAATAATGTGTGATCTTTATCAAAAAAAATGGATTTCAACTAGTAAAAACATAATACCATGTTCCAAAAAAATTGAAAAAATAAAAACTTTGAATCCAAAAGTGTGTGGTTTAATAACAAATAGCTAGAATGATGAGGGTTCAAAATCTTTTAAGTAATTCCAAATGAAGCTAGATTCTAGTCATGCGTAATTTCATAAAATGAAAACATCCCAAAACATGGCAGCTTAGCCAAAAGACCACTGTGAGTTAATATATGCATCCTTTCCCCGGAAGAAAATTGCAACCGAATGTTGGTAATGGCCTCAATAATAAAAACTTTGAATCCAAAAGTGTGTGGTTTAATAGCAAATAGCTAGAATGATGAGGGTTCAAAATCTTTTAAGTAATTCCAAATGAAGCTAGATTCTAGTCATGCGTAATTTCATAAAATGAAAACATCCCAAAACATGGCAGCTTAGCCAAAAGACCATTGTGAGTTAATATATGCATCCTTTCCCCGGAAGAAATTGCAACCGAAGGTTGGTAATGGCCTCAATAGACCATTGTGAATTAATATATGCAGCCTTTCCCCAAAAGAAAATTGCAACCGAAGGTTGGTAATGGCCTCAATATAATTTTTGCATGTTCAGGAAAATGCTTTACTCCAACACATGTTGAAAAAGGAAGTCATGGAAATAGAAAGGAGAGGAAACTTTTTTTGAAAGAAGTTCCCCAAAAATTATGTTGTTGGCAAGAATGTTTGAATCTTATTTTCCATCAACAATCGAAACTTTGCCTAACATTGAAATAGCTTTCAATAAACAAGAATACGATGAAAGATTTGAACAACAGGAAAAAAAGCACCTGGAAATGGAACACACACATTCTTCCAAATCAACCACTTTTGGGATATGTTAAACGGTAGCAAAAGTGATGTCTTATAAATCAAAGTTGTTGTTGCACGCACAAAGGATGAATAACTAAGAAGTGACAAATCAAAATTATAATAGTAAATGAAGCAAAAATTGGAGTCGCTCGAAATTGAGTTAATATTTGAAATTAAACAATGTGAATATATAAAGATAAAGTAGCGATCTGTAATATATGTATCATCTAAATGCTTACGTAAATATTCAAAGTGACTCTTATTCTTCTGGTTCGAATCCACCAACATAAATGATAGTATAGAGGGTGCACAGGAACCAACTCCAATGATGATATCTTAACTAATGAAACACGTGGATTGATGAGTTCATAAAGGATAACAGATATCTTTTGATAGACAAAGTTGCACTCAATAATATAGTCTGATTAATTTATTAGAAACATAAAACAATTCTGGAGAAGATGTGGCTTAGAACTCCTTGTAATTTGTTTGATTTCATAGATTTGAAAGCAGAGATATTCCAATGCTTGCTACACAATGAACCCACAATTGTTTGCTCATAATAGAGAGGGGTGAATTATTGTAAAAAAGCAACATGTTAAACCAAAGAATGCTTCCTTTTTGCACATGGTATCATATTCATGAAGACGAGTCTCTAAGTGTTTATTATTGGGAGGAAAGGAAAGAGATGGGTGTGTTCCTACTAGATTGAAAGTCATCATGCCATGGTTAATGATGAGATGTCAAAGCGGAGCAAGGTGTTATGATGGGTAGATCGAAAGCCATTCATGCCATGGTTAATGATAAGATGTCAAAGTGGAGCAAGGTGTTATGATGGGAACAATAATGTCATTATGATGGATTCTAGCTTTTGGCAAACTAATACAAGGGATTTTGGCTAATGTTTCTCCAACTAAGATACATGGTAATCATGTTTAAATGTTTGTCGCACAATTAACCCATGATAGTTTACTTGTAATAGAGAGGGATGAATTCCAATAAAATAAAAACATATTAAACCAAAAAAAATAGCTTGATTGCATACAATATCAAGTTCACGAGGATGTGTTCCCAAGTGTCTAGTATTGGGAGGAAAGGAATGAGACGAATGTGTTCCTACTAGATTGGGAGACATTTAGGCTAGGGTTAATGACGAGATGTCAAGTAGATTAAGGTGTTACACATGGGCATACTAATATCTTCATAATGAATTTGGATTTTGGTTTTTATTCATAGTGGGGATGATAATGGTGACATAGTTGCAAGTATTTCACTAATGTATTTTATCTTTTAATCCCACATAAAAATCATTCATAGCAACAAGGTGCATAATTCTCTTAATTTTTTCTTTCATTTATATTTTATAGTGTAATTATTTTTAATGCTACTACATCTAAATGATTTGTAAACTATTATAAATATTTCATTAAAACAAATCCATCCCACAAATCTTAGACATTTATACAAACTATCTCTAATATAGTGTTATTTGTTATTAAAACTCAATATTACAAGTGCATTTCTCAAATTACTCAACTAACTATAGAATCACAAATCAACACAACACAATTAGAATGGAACCTTTCATTTCCTAGGAGCTTAGTAATTAACATGTCTTTATAGGCATCTAAGATTAAGGTAAGAGTTTTAGCACGGCTGGCATGCCTCAAATCCTGATTAAAGCTAGGGTTTTGGACCTTTTGAAATATGTATTCATAACCATTATACAATACTTTAGGGAAACTAGTATATTTATTTTACAATCAATCAAGGAACACCACTCTCTTTTTCCTAAAAAGAGAGAATATAAAAGGAAGGAACCGAAAATAATTTATTTTCCAATAAATAGAAAGATGTCACTGTCAATCAGTGAAAAAAAACCTTAAGAGATCCACACTTAGCACTCGTAGTGTTAAAATTCTGGTTCTGTCAAACTATATACACATTCAAATACAGGAGGAAGGAATGAATGACAAAAGAAACTAGTAGCCACGTACATAGTACTTCAGCATACAGGACATGAATAACAAAAATTAGCGTGGCCCTTGTCACAAGGAAAGCAGCGACTGATGAAAACATAACAAACTGGCAAAGATATCTGAGACTAGATTTCAAGTTGTTCCACCGACCAGGTTCAGAGGATTAAATAAACCTTGCCATAGGTGTGTGGTGAAGCGTAAGCAGCCACCGTTTGGGGTTCAAATTCAAAATGTATCGAATGGATACGGATGAGGCCAGAATGGATGCAGATGAGGCCCGAATGATTTTGACACCACAGAAGTGTCCCTCTTAAATTATCAGATTAGCACTGAAGATTGTCAAGAAAAGAACGGTTTTTCCCACCTGATTCAGTCATCAAATATGACTGAATTTTTTAGAAATTCAGGTTACAGTTGTTAGGTGCTAGAAAAGAATAGTTTTTTCTTTATGATTTTGATGAAATCTGTTCAAATTATTTGGAAATTCAAGTTATAACGGTTAAGTGTTTCAGAATTTTTTTGAAAATGGTGAATCTATTTTCACTATTTAACAAAATATTGAACACTTTCCATTTCAATTTTTTTTAAATAGTAATTGTCATTCCAACCAAATCATCCATTCAAAAACTCCCAATTTCAAAATTAAAAATAAATAAATAAATTACGTCCAGGTCAAATCACCACTGCCACGGGCTTAGACAAGCCTGTAAAAAATGTCCCTTATTGTAAGTGTTATAAATAGCATTTTGAAAAATATAATTTCAAGATACAGCTGGCCCAAAGTAATTTTGAATCCCTGCATGTTCCCAAAAAACATGCTTTCAGTCCAGGTCTTGATGTCGAGGGATATCGTGGAAAAAAGCTGAAAATCTCTGAGTGCTCCCAAAAGGACATGTTTTCTCAACTCCAGCAATTGATAGCAAGGGATGTCGTGGAAAGAAGCAGAAAAGATAAGAGATGGCAGTGCATGGAAAAGATAATTGAACCTCTGCATGTTACAAGAACGGTTTTCTTGATTCCAGCACTTAAATGGCCAGGGATATCATGGAAAGAAGCAGAAAAGAGAAGAGATGGCAGTTCATGGAAAAAGTTGAAAAAAAACGTATCGCATGGCGCCGCCCGGACTTGAACCGGAGACCTTCAGTGTGTTAGACTGACGTGATAACCAACTACACCACGGCACCTGTTGGCTATGTTAAACGGAAAGAACAATTCAATGCCATTTTGTAGACATGAAATGGAGACACCAGAGGAAAGAGAGAAACAGCAGCTGCTGCGACTGCAATGGCACCTCCTGTGTGTAACAAAGGAAAATAGAAGATTGCAATGGCACTGCCCACACTTTAAGGGCAAACGCACTGTAATGGAGCTACCCGGACTTGAAACGGAGACCATGCAATAAACAGTACGATGGCACCGCCCAGCCTTTAACCGGAGACTTTGAGTGATTTGAGATTGATGTGATAACCGACAGCATCACCTCGCCAATCCGTAACTACGCCGAAAGCGTTCTCGTTGGTGACATTGTTGAGATTCGTCATCCCCAATATCATGAAGTTGTATGATTTCTGCAATCACCAGGAATCAAAGCTTCTTTTATATGAGTATGTGCCAAAAGAAAGTTTGGGCGAGATGCTTCATGGAAGTTCATGCATATTAGATTGGGATACTCATTACAAAATTTCCAGAGGAGCAACAGAAGGGCTTTCATGTTTAAATTTTACATCACGATTACATACCACGAATTGTTCATCGAGATGTAAAGTCCACCAATATTCTACTTGATGATGATTTTGAAGCACCTGTGGGAGACTTTGGTCTGGCCAAGCTGATTGATGTTTCATATCCAGTGTCAGTGTCTTTTTTGCTGGCTCATATGGTTATATCGCTGTTTGTTTCTGAGTGAATATATAAAATGAATACAGTGTGAGTGGGCTTAATGGTTAAGAGCATGTGTTTCCTCCTAAAAAGTCACAGGTTCAAAACCAGAGGGGTAGAGTATGGGTAGAGTATGTATGCCTTCGTAGACCTAGTAGTCAAATCCCTGCCCAGAGGTGAGTCCCTTGTCCCACAAACAAGGGGGTCTCATACACCAATTTGGTGTCTAGCTTGGCTGTGACCTTAAAAATGGATATTACTATATTATTAAGGGGTCTGATACACCAATTTGGTGTCTAGCTTGGCTGTAACCTTAAAAATGAGTATTATTATATTATTATGCTATTTTATTTAATGAAATTCTATTACATCAATATTGCTTCCACGCATATATATTATTATGCTATTTTATTTAACGAAATTCTACTACATCAATATTGCTTCCACGCAATCCGCATACACTTCACGTTGATTAAGAATATGCTTATTTAATGAAATTCTACAACATCAATATTGCTTCCACGCATATTATATTATTATGCTATTTTATTTAATGAAATTCTACTACATCAATATTGCTTCCACGCAATCCGCATACACTTCACGTTGATTAAGAATATGCTTATTTATTTGGAGTTGTTTATGATCTTCGGGCGTGGCACCACTCTTATTTTTTTAACGCAGAAAGAAACCAAGTTAGAGTTAGCAACAAAATTAGGGTTTATGATCTTCATTCATGATACCATTCTATTGTTCTTTTTATGCACGGGATGCACGGGGAAATCAAATTAGGGTCAGCAAGAAAATTAGGTTTAGTTTTTGTATTAGTAATTTAGCTGTGGATTTTTTAAATATGATTAGTACAATTACATTTATTAATGTGGTTGATATAGGCTTATAGATTTATATAAATTACACTTATAATCATATTAGTAAATGTGGTTGATATAAGCTAATAGGCTTATATCAACAACATTAGCAATTATTAGGTATAGCCCACGGGGCTTTGGATTGATGGTGAATGGGTGCACTGTTAAAGCACTCTTTGCGATAGGTTCAAAGCCCCCGTGGGTGCTTAGGTAGTATTAAAAAATAAAAAAATAAAAACAATTATTAGGTATATAATGTACAAACATAATTTTTATGAGAGATTTTTCGGCCTAAATCATTATAATACATTTGTCGACGCCTTTCGAACCAACGAGTGTGGTTCATCATCATGACAGGTTGAAGAACTAGATCATGGTTGCATGTTAAATAGGGAGAGCAGATCTTCCAACAACTAAGTTTGACTTGGAAACAACTATATCGGATTGGGTAACTAGACTGGACCAATGGCTATATTTGACCATGAAACGGCTAAATTTGACTAGCTAACCAGAGTGGACTAAGGGATAGGGACATGGACTAATATTATATTTGATAATATTATTTAATTTTAATAATATTATTAAATAAATATGTTAAACACACATGGGGAGCGAGAAAGATAGGAAAGATAAATCATGTAGTTCAATTTTTATTAACAATTGATATACATTTATAGTACAATATGGTGACCGTTGGGATTCACATCCCAAGGTCTCTTGGACTACTTAGTCTCTTTAGCTTCCACACTAACCCATTTAGGATTAGGTGTCCAACATTCCCCCCTTAATCCGAAGGGTTATGTATGAGTCCAAGAAGAGAGCTGTAATACAAAATGTGCAAAAATGCATGGTAGCACTAGGCTGAATTTGCTCTCTGAAATGTTGGTATAAAGGGCGGTGGTTTAAGGATGACCACCAACACTGGAACGCTTAGTGCAGTTCCCGGAACTCTTCCAAAACTGGCAAGAATCTAGAGTCTTCTGCTAGAGGAAGTGATCCTATGTTTTAAAGAGGGAAACCTTCAACCATAAAAGGGAGGCCTCACCCCGCATAAAAGGTAAAACTTCAACCTGAAAAGGGAAGTCTCAA